>JAXIVJ010013615.1:12500-36675 GCA_036785665.1 Chirona hameri
ACACAGACAGACAGACACAGACAGACACAGACAGACAGACACAGACAGACAGACACAGACAGACAGACAGACACAGACAGACAGACACAGACAGACAGACACAGACAGACAGACACAGACAGACAGACACAGACAGACAGACACAGACAGACAGACACAGACAGACAGACACAGACAGACAGACACAGACAGACAGACACAGACAGACAGACACAGACAGACAGACACAGACAGACAGACACAGACAGACAGACACAGACAGACAGACACAGACAGACAGACACAGACAGACAGACACAGACAGACAGACACAGACAGACAGACACAGACAGACACAGACAGACAAACACAGACAGACAGACACAGACAGACAGACACAGACAGACAGACACAGACAGACAGACAGACACAGACAGACAGACACAGACAGACAGACACAGACAGACAGACACAGACAGACAGACACAGACAGACAGACACAGACAGACAGACACAGACAGACAGACAGACACAGACAGACACAGACAGACACAGACAGACAGACACAGACAGATAGACACAGACAGACAGACACAGACAGACAGACACAGACAGACAGACAGGCACAGACACAGACACAGACAGAGACAGACACAGACACAGACACAGACACAGACACAGACAGACAGACAGACACAGACAGACAGACACAGACAGACAGACAGACACAGACAGACAGACACAGACAGACAGACACAGACAGACAGACACAGACAGACATACACAGACAGACAGACACAGACAGACAGACACAGACAGACAGACACAGACAGACAGACACAGACAGACAGATACAGACAGACAGACAGACACAGACAGACAGACACAGACATACAGACACAGACAGACAGACACAGACAGACAGACACAGACAGACAGACACAGACAGACAGACACAGACAGACAGACACAGACAGACAGACACAGACAGACACAGACATACAGACACAGACAGACAGACACAGACAGACAGACACAGACAGACACAGACAGACAGACACAGACAGACAGACACAGACAGACAGACACAGACAGACAGACACAGACAGACAGACAAAGACAGACAGACACAGACAGACATACACAGACAGACATACACAGACAGACAGACACAGACAGCCAGACACAGACAGACAGACAGACAGACACAGACAGACAGACACAGACAGACACTGACAGACAGACACAGACAGACACAGACAGAGACAGACAGACACAGACAGACAGACACAGACAGACAGACACAGACAGACAGACACAGACAGACAGACACAGACAGACAGACACAGACAGACACAGACAGACAGACACAGACAGACAGACAGACAGACAGACACAGACAGACAGACACAGACAGACATACACAGACAGACAGACACAGACAGACAGACACAGACAGACAGACAGACACAGACAGACACAGACAGACAGACACAGACAGACAGACACAGACAGACAGACACAGACAGACAGACACAGACAGACAGACACAGACAGACAGACACAGACAGACAGACACAGACAGACAGACACAGACAGACAGACACAGACAGACAGACACAGACAGACAGACACAGACAGACAGACACAGACAGACAGACACAGACAGACAGACACAGACAGACAGACACAGACAGACAGACACAGACAGACAGACACAGACAGACAGACACAGACAGACAGACACAGACAGACAGACACAGACAGACAGACACAGACAGACAGACACAGACAGACAGATACAGACAGACAGACAGACACAGACAGACAGACAGACACAGACAGACAGACACAGACAGACAGACAGACAGACACAGACAGACAGACACAGACAGACAGACACAGACAGACAGACACAGACAGACAGACACAGACAGACAGACACAGACAGACAGACACAGACAGACAGACACAGACAGACAGACACAGACATACAGACACAGACAGACAGACACAGACAGACAGACACAGACAGACAGACACAGACAGACAGACACATCCAATCATACACAGACAGACAGACAGACACAGACAGACAGACACGGACAGACAGACACAGACAGACAGACACAGACAGACAGACACAGACAGACAGACACAGACAGACAGACACAGACAGACAGACACAGACAGACAGACACAGACAGACAGACACAGACAGACAGACACAGACAGACACAGACAGACAGACACAGACAGACAGACACAGACAGACAGACACAGACAGACAGACACAGACAGACAGACACAGACAGACAGACACAGACAGACAGACACAGACAGACAGACAAAGACAGACAGACACAGACAGACATACACAGACAGACATACACAGACAGACAGACACAGACAGACAGACACAGACAGACAGACACAGACAGACAGACACAGACAGACAGACACAGACAGACAGACACAGACACAGACAGACAGACAGACAGACACAGACAGACAGACACAGACAGACAGACAGACACAGACAGACAGACAGACACAGACAGACAGACAGACACAGACAGACAGACACAGACAGACAGACACAGACAGACAGACACACACAGACAGACAGACACAGACAGACAGACACAGACAGACAGCCACAGACAGACAGACACAGACAGACAGACACAGACAGACAGACACAGACAGACAGACACAGACAGACAGACACAGACAGACAGACACAGACAGAAAGACACAGACAGACAGACACAGACAGACAGACACAGACAGACAGACACAGACAGACAGACACAGACAGACAGACACAGACAGACAGACACAGACAGACAGACACAGACAGACAGACACAGACAGACAGACACAGACAGACAGACACAGACAGACAGACACAGACAGACAGACACAGACAGACAGACACAGACAGACAGACACATACAGACAGACACATACAGACAGACACATACAGACAGACACAGACAGACAGACACAGACAGACAGACACAGACAGACAGACATACACAGACAGACAGACACAGACAGACAGACAGTCACAGACAGACAGACACAGACAGACAGACACATACAGACAGACACAGACAGACAGACACAGACAGACAGACACAGACAGACAGACACAGACAGACATACACAGACAGACAGACAGACACAGACAGACAGACACGGACAGACAGACACAGACAGACAGACACAGACAGACAGACACAGACAGACAGACAGACACAGACAGACAGACACAGACAGACAGACACAGACAGACAGACACAGACAGACAGACACAGACAGACAGACACAGACAGACAGACACAGACAGACAGACACAGACAGACAGACAGACACAGACAGACAGACACAGACAGACAGACACAGACAGACAGACACAGACAGACAGACACAGACAGACAGACACAGACAGACAGACACAGACAGACAGACAAAGACAGACAGACACAGACAGACATACACAGACAGACATACACAGACAGACAGACACAGACAGCCAGACACAGACAGACAGACAGACAGACACAGACAGACAGACACAGACAGACACAGACAGACAGACACAGACAGACACAGACAGAGACAGACAGACACAGACAGACAGACACAGACAGACAGACACAGACAGACAGACACAGACAGACAGACACAGACAGTCACAGACAGACAGACACAGACAGACAGACAGACACAGACAGACAGACACAGACAGACATACACAGACAGACAGACACAGACAGACAGACACAGACAGACAGACAGACACAGACAGACACAGACAGACAGACACAGACAGACAGACACAGACAGACAGACACAGACAGACAGACACAGACAGACAGACACAGACAGACAGACACAGACAGACAGACACAGACAGACAGACACAGACAGACAGACACAGACAGACAGACACAGACAGACAGACACAGACAGACAGACACAGACAGACAGACACAGACAGACAGACACAGACAGACAGACACAGACAGACAGACACAGACAGACAGACACAGACAGACAGATACAGACAGACAGACAGACAGACACAGACAGACAGACAGACACAGACAGACAGACACAGACAGACAGACAGACAGACACAGACAGACAGACACAGACAGACAGACACAGACAGACAGACACAGACAGACAGACACAGACAGACAGACACAGACAGACAGACACAGACAGACAGACACAGACAGACAGACACAGACAGAAAGACACAGACAGACAGACACAGACAGACAGACACAGACAGACAGACACAGACAGACAGACACAGACAGACAGACACATCCAATCATACACAGACAGACAGACAGACACAGACAGACAGACACGGACAGACAGACACAGACAGACAGACACAGACAGACAGACACAGACAGACAGACACAGACAGACAGACACAGACAGACAGACACAGACAGACAGACACAGACAGACACAGACAGACAGACACAGACAGACAGACACAGACAGACAGACACAGACAGACAGACACAGACAGACAGACACAGACAGACAGACAAAGACAGACAGACACAGACAGACATACACAGACAGACATACACAGACAGACAGACACAGACAGACAGACACAGACAGACAGACACAGACAGACAGACACAGACAGACAGACACAGACAGACAGACACAGACAGACAGACACAGACAGGCAGACACAGACAGACAGACAGACACAGACAGACAGACAGACAGACACAGACAGACAGACACAGACAGACAGACAGACACAGACAGACAGACACAGACAGACAGACAGACACAGACAGACAGACACAGACAGACAGACACAGACAGACAGACACACACAGACAGACAGACACAGACAGACAGACACAGACAGACAGACACAGACAGACAGACACAGACAGACAGACACAGACAGACAGACACAGACAGACAGACACAGACAGACAGACACAGACAGACAGACACAGACAGACAGACACAGACAGAAAGACACAGACAGACAGACACAGACAGACAGACACAGACAGACAGACACAGACAGACAGACACAGACAGACAGACACAGACAGACAGACACAGACAGACAGACACAGACAGACAGACACAGACAGACAGACACAGACAGACAGACACAGACAGACAGACACAGACAGACAGACACATACAGACAGACACAGACAGACAGACACATACAGACAGACACATACAGACAGACACATACAGACAGACACAGACAGACAGACACAGACAGACAGACACAGACAGACAGACATACACAGACAGACAGACACAGACAGACAGACAGACACAGACAGACAGACACAGACAGACAGACACATACAGACAGACACAGACAGACAGACACAGACAGACAGACACAGACAGACAGACACATCCAGACATACACAGACAGACAGACAGACACAGACAGACAGACACGGACAGACAGACACAGACAGACAGACACAGACAGACAGACACAGACAGACAGACAGACACAGACAGACAGACACAGACAGACAGACACAGACAGACAGACACAGACAGACAGACACAGACAGACAGACACAGACAGACAGACACAGACAGACAGACACAGACAGACAGACACAGACAGACATACACAGACAGACAGACACAGACAGACAGACACAGACAGACAGACACAGACAGACAGACACAGACAGACAGACATACACAGACAGACAGACACAGACAGACAGACACAGACAGACAGACAGACACAGACAGACAGACACAGACAGACAGACACAGACAGACAGACACAGACAGACAGACACAGACAGACAGACAGACAGACACAGACAGACAGACACAGACAGACAGACACAGACAGACAGACACAGACAGACAGACACAGACAGACAGACACAGACAGACAGACACAGACAGACAGACACAGACAGACAGACACAGACAGACAGACAGACACAGACAGACAGACACAGACAGACAGACACAGACAGACAGACACAGACAGACAGACACAGACAGACAGACACAGACAGACACAGACAGACACAGACAGACACAGACAGACAGACACAGACAGACAGACAGACACAGACAGACAGACACAGACAGACAGACACAGACAGACACAGACAGACACAGACAGACAGACACAGACAGACAGACACAGACAGACAGACACAGACAGACAGACACAGACAGACAGACACAGATAGACAGACACAGACAGACAGACACAGACAGACAGGCACAGACAGACAGACACATACAGACAGACACAGACAGACAGACACAGACAGACAGACACAGACAGACAGACACAGACAGACAGACACAGACAGACAGACACAGACAGACAGACAGACACATACAGACAGACACCGACAGACAGACAGACACAGACAGACAGACACAGACAGACAGACACAGACAGACAGACACAGACAGACAGACACAGACAGACAGACACAGACAGACAGACACAGACAGACAGACACAGACAGACAGACACAGACAGACAGACACAGACAGACAGACACAGACAGACAGACACAGACAGACAGACACAGACAGACAGACACAGACAGACAGACACAGACAGACAGACACAGACAGACATACACAGACAGACAGACACAGACAGACAGACACAGACAGACAGACACAGACAGACAGACACAGACAGACAGACACAGACATACAGACAGACACAGACAGACAGACACAGACAGACAGACACATACAGACAGACACAGACAGACAGACACAGACAGACAGACACAGACAGACAGACACAGGCAGACAGACACAGACAGACAGACACAGACAGACAGACACAGACAGACAGACACAGACAGACAGACAGACACAGACAGACAGACAGACACAGACAGACAGACACAGACAGACAGACACAGACAGACAGACACAGACAGACAGACACAGACAGACAGACACAGACAGACAGACACAGACAGACAGACACAGACAGACAGACACAGACAGACAGACACAGACAGACAGACACAGACAGACAGACACAGACAGACAGACACAGACAGACAGACACAGACAGACAGACACAGACAGACAGACACAGACAGACAGACACAGACAGACAGACAGACAGACAGAAAGACACAGACACAGACAGACAGACACAGACAGACAGACACAGACAGACAAACACAGACAGACACAGACAGACAGACACAGACAGACAGACACAGACAGACAGACACAGACAGACAGACACAGACAGACAGACAGACACAGACAGACAGACACAGACAGACAGACACAGACAGACAGACAGACACAGACAGACAGACACAGACAGACAGACACAGACAGACAGACAGACACAGACAGACAGACACAGACAGACAGACACAGACAGACAGACACAGACAGACAGACACAGACAGACAGACACAGACAGACAGACACAGACAGACAGACACAGACAGACAGACAGACAGACAGACAGACACAGACAGACAGACAGACAGACACAGACAGACAGACACACACAGACAGACAGACACAGACAGACACAGACAGACAGACAGCCACAGACAGACAGACACAGACAGACAGACACAGACAGACAGACACAGACAGACAGACAGACAGACAGACACAGACAGACAGACACAGACAGACAGACACAGACAGACAGACACAGACAGACAGACACAGACAGACAGACACAGACAGACAGACACAGACAGACAGACACAGACAGACAGACACAGACAGACAGACACAGACAGACAGACACAGACAGACAGACACAGACAGACAGACACAGACAGACAGACACAGACAGACAGACACAGACAGACAGACACAGACAGACAGACACAGACAGACAGACACAGACAGACAGACACAGACAGACAGACACAGACAGACAGACACAGACAGACAGACACATACAGACAGACACAGACAGACACAGACAGACACAGACAGACAGACACAGACAGACAGACACAGACAGACAGACACAGACAGACAGACACAGACAGACAGACACAGACAGACAGACACAGACAGACAGACAGACACAGACAGACAGACACAGACAGACAGACACAGACAGACAGACACAGACAGACAGACACAGACAGACAGACACAGACAGACAGACAGACACAGACAGACAGACACATACAGACAGACACAGACAGACATACACAGACAGACAGACACAGACAGACAGACACAGACAGACAGACAGACACAGACAGACAGACACAGACAGACAGACACAGACAGACAGACACAGACAGACAGACACAGACAGACAGACAGACACATACAGACAGACACAGACAGACAGACACAGACAGACAGACACAGACAGACAGACACAGACAGACAGACACAGACAGACAGACACAGACAGACAGACACAGACAGACAGACACAGACAGACAGACACAGACAGACAGACACAGACAGACAGACACAGACAGACAGACACAGACAGACAGACACAGACAGACAGACACAGACAGACAGACACAGACAGACAGACACAGACAGACAGACACAGACAGACAGACACAGACAGACAGACACAGACAGACAGACACAGACAGACAGACACAGACAGACAGACACAGACAGACAGACACAGACAGACAGACACAGACAGACAGACACAGACAGACAGACACAGACAGACAGACACAGACAGACAGACACAGACAGACAGACACAGACAGACAGACACAGACAGACAGACACAGACAGACAGACAGACACAGACAGACAGACAGACACAGACAGACAGACAGACACAGACAGACAGACACAGACAGACAGACACAGACAGACAGACACAGACAGACAGACACAGACAGACAGACAGACACGGACAGACAGACACAGACAGACAGACACAGACAGACAGACACAGACAGACAGACACAGACAGACAGACACAGACAGACACAGACAGACAGACAGACACAGACAGACAGACACAGACAGACAGACAGACACAGACAGACAGACACAGACAGACAGACACAGACAGACAGACACAGACAGACAGACACAGACAGACAGACACAGACAGACACAGACAGACAGACATACATACACAGACAGACAGACAGACACAGACAGACAGACACAGACAGACAGACAGACACAGACAGACAGACACAGACAGACAGACAGACACAGACAGACAGACACAGACAGACAGACACAGACAGACAGACAGACACAGACAGACAGACAGACAGACAGACACAGACAGACAGACACAGACAGACAGACAGACACAGACAGACAGACAGACACAGACAGACAGACACAGACAGACAGACACAGACAGACAGACACAGACAGACAGACACAGACAGACAGACACAGACAGACAGACAGACACAGACAGACAGACACAGACAGACAGACAGACAGACACAGACAGACAGACACAGACGGACACAGACAGACAGACACAGACAGACATACACAGACAGACAGACACAGACAGACAGACACAGACAGACAGACACAGACAGACAGACACAGACAGACAGACACAGACAGACAGACACAGACAGACAGACACAGACAGACAGACACAGACATACAGACACAGACAGACAGACACAGACACAGACACAGACAGACAGACACAGACAGACAGGCACAGACAGACAGACAGACAGACACAGACAGACACAGACAGACAGACACAGACAGACAGACACAGACAGACAGACACAGACAGACAGACACAGACAGACAGACACAGACAGACAGACACAGACAGACACACAGACAGACACACATACAGACACACATACAGACACACAGACAGACACACAGACAGACACACAGACAGACACACATACAGACACACAGACAGACACACATACAGACACACAGACAGACATACAGACAGACACACAGACAGACACACAGACAGACACACAGACAGACACACAGACAGACACACAGACAGACACACAGACAGATGCACAGACAGACACACAGACAGACACACAGACAGACACACAGACAGACACACAGACAGACACACAGACAGACACACAGACAGACACACAGACAGACACACAGACAGACAGACACACAGACAGACACACAGACAGACACACAGACATACACACAGACAGACACACAGACAGACACACAGACAGACACATGCAGACAGACACACAGACAGACACACAGACAGACACACAGACAGACACACAGACAGACACACAGACAGACACACAGACAGACACACAGGCAGACACACAGACAGACACACATACAGACACACATACAGACATACAGACAGACACACATACAGACACACAGACAGACACACAGACAGACACACAGGCAGACACACAGACAGACACACAGACAGACACACAGACAGACACACAGACAGACACACAGACAGACACACAGACAGACACACAGACAGACACACAGACAGACACACAGACATACACACAGACAGACACACATACAGACACACAGACAGACACACAGACAGACACACAGACAGACACACAGACAGACACACATACATACACACAGACAGACACACAGACAGACACACAGACAGACACACAGACAGACACACACACAGACAGACACACAGACAGACACACAGACAGACACACAGACAGACACACAGACAGACTCACAGACAGACACACAGACAGACATACAGACAGACACACAGACAGACACACAGACAGACACACAGACATACACACAGACAGACACACAGACAGACACACAGACAGACACACAGACAGACACATAGACAGACACACAGACAGATACACAGACAGACACACAGACAGACACACAGACAGACACACAGGCAGACACACAGACAGACACACAGACAGACACACAGACAGACACACAGACAGACTCACAGACAGACACACAGACAGACACACAGACAGACACACAGACAGACACACATACAGACACAGATACAGACACACAGACAGACACACAGACAGACACACAGACACACACACACACACACACACACACACACACACACACACACACACACACACACACACACACACACACACACACACACACACACACACACACACACACACACACACACACACACACACACACACACACACACACACACACACACACACACACACACACACACACACACACACACACACACACACACACACACACACACACACACACACACACACACACACACACACACACACACACACACACACACACACACACACACACACACACACACACACACACACACACACACACACACACACACACACACACACACACACACACACACACACACACACACACGCACACACGCACGCACGCACACGCACACGCACACGCACACGCACACGCACACGCACACGCACACGCACACGCACACGCGGGCGCGGGCGCGGGCGCGGGCGCGGGCGCGGGCGCGGGCACGGGCGCGGACGCGGACGCGGACGCGGACGCGGACACGGACACGGACACGGACACGGACACGGACACACCCGAGCGGCTGGTCGTGCTGTGCTGATAACTCGTGTGTCGGCGCGCTCAGCCTCTCAGCCGGATGGCTGTATCTGTCCGGGCTCTCAACAGAGTCGTTAATGTGTCTCCAGGCCCGTGATAAAACGAGACAGTCAGGCGGGACCGGGCAAAAACACTGGGAGTGGAGCCAGGCCGAGTGCAACAGTAAAACTAGACCATGTGTGGCCGTGGGTAAGTGGGAAATCTGTGTGTAAGTAAACTGATCCGAGAAAATGTCCGAATTGTATGTTTTTGTCAGTTAGTATTTACAGTCCACGAAGTGTCACGTATTTTTACTTAATAACGATGAAACACGGTCTCGCGAGGCAATTTTATTGCATTTTTATAAATTTCCCAATAAGCCAGCTGGCTATCCAAGCTGGGTGAAGAGTTATTTTTCTCATCGCTGGTTCGACCGGAAATTGTTAACACCTGGCACGATGCCACGCCTGTCAGAAAGTGTAAAGATGTCTGAAGCAGAAGCGGTAGAAAACTTTGTTATTTTAAGACGATAATAAATAACCGGGATATTTTAAGACGGGTCTCCGAATGAGTCATAGAAAACCATTCTGATCCCACAGAGCTGTAGCTCGGTAGCTCGGTCTAAAGCCACGCGACACATTCCGTCATCTCATTAAACAATGCAACACCTCATCTTCTTTCTGCCGAGGTGGCACTCGCAGCTGGCTTCGCTCATCCAGCTAAAATGTCATGACAGGTCATGTATGAGCTGTTGTGGCCGGCGCCAAGCCTCGCTCTGCTCTGGCGCCGCCCGCCGCCTGTGCGCTTAGTTCGCTACATCGGCCGCGCCCGAAATACCGGAGAACGCATTAGTGGCATCGAGCCTGAACAAACGCTCCTATCGCCGGCGATGCGGCGGCGGCGGGGCGGCGGTACTGAGCAGCGATCTGCGGGGCGGCGGTACTGAGCAGCGATCTGCGGGGCGGCGGTACTGAGCGGCGATCTGCGGGGCGGTACTGAGCGGCGATCTGCGGGGCGGTACTGAGCGGCGATCTGCGGGGCGGTACTGAGCGGCGATCTGCGGGGCGGTACTGAGCGGCGATCTGCGGGGCGGTACTGAGCGGCGATCTGCGGGGCGGTACTGAGCGGCGATCTGCGGGGCGGCGGTACTGAGCGGCGATCTGCGGGGCGGCGGTACTGAGCAGCGATCTGCGGGGCGGCGGTACTGAGCGGCGATCTGCGGGGCGGCGGTACTGAGCAGCGATCTGCGGGGCGGCGGCACTGAGCGGTGATCTGCGGGGCGGCGGTACTGAGCGGTGATCTGCGGGGCGACGGCACTGAACAGCGATCTGCGGGGCGGCGGTACTGAGCGGCGATCTGCGGGGCGGCGGCACTGAGCAGTGATCTGCGGGGCGGCGGTACTGAGCGGTGATCTGCGGGGCGGCGGTACTGAGCGGCGATCTGCGGGGCGGTACTGAGCGGCGATCTGCGGGGCGGCGGTACTGAGCGGTGATCTGCGGGGCGGCGGTACTGAGCAGCGATCTGCGGGGCGGCGGTACTGAACGGCGATCTGCGGGGCGGCGGTACTGAGCAGCGATCTGCGGGGCGGCGGCACTGAGCGGTGATCTGCGGGGCGGCGATACTGAGCGGTGATCTGCGGGGCGACGGCACTGAACAGCGATCTGCGGGGCGGCGGTACTGAGCGGCGATCTGCGGGGCGGCGGCACTGAGCGGTGATCTGCGGGGCGGCGGTACTGAGCGGTGATCTGCGGGGCGGCGGTACTGAGCGGTGATCTGCGGGGCGGCGGTACTGAGCGGTGATCTGCGGGGCGGCGGTACTGAGCGGTGATCTGCGGGGCGGCGGTACTGAGCAGCGATCTGCGGGGCGGCGATCTGCGGGGGCGGCGGTACTGAGCGGTGATCTGCGGGGCGGCGGTACTGAGCGGCGATCTGCGGGGGCGGCGGTACTGAGCGGTGATCTGCGGGGCGGTACTGAACAGCGATCTGCGGGGCGGCGGTACTGAGCGGTGATCTGCGGGGGCGGCGGTACTGAGCGGCGATCTGCGGGGCGGTACTGAGCGGCGATCTGCGGGGGCGGCGGTACTGAGCGGTGATCTGCGGGGCGGTACTGAGCGGCGATCTGCGGGGGCGGCGGTACTGAGCAGCGATCTGCGGGGGCGACGGTACTGAGCGGTGATCTGCGGGGCGGTACTGAGCGGCGATCTGCGGGGGCGGCGGTACTGAGCAGCGATCTGCGGGGGCGACGGTACTGAGCGGTGATCTGCGGGGCGGCGATCTGCGGGGGCGACGGTACTGAACAGCGATCTGCGGGGCGGCGGTACTGAGCAGCGATCTGCGGGGCGGCAATCTGCGGGGGCGACGGTACTGAACAGCGATCTGCGGGGCGGCGGTACTGAGCGGTGATCTGCGGGGCGGCGGTACTGAGCGGTGATCTGCGGGGCGACGGTACTGAGCAGCGATCTGCGGGGCGGCGGTACTGAGCGGTGATCTGCGGGGCGGCGGTACTGAGCGGTGATCTGCGGGGCGACGGTACTGAGCAGCGATCTGCGGGGCGGCGGTACTGAGCGGTGATCTGCGGGGCGGCGGTACTGAGCAGTGATCTGCGAGGGCGGCGGTACTGAGCGGTGATCTGCGGGGGCGGCGGTACTGAGCGGTGATCTGCGGGGCGGCGTTCTGCGGGGGCGGCGGTACTGAGCAGCGATCTGCAGGGCGGCGGTACTGAGCGGTGATCTGCGGGGCGGCGGTACTGAGCGGTGATCTGCGGGGCGGCGGTACTGAGCGGTGATCTGCGGGGCGGCGATCTGCGGGGGGGGGGGGGGGCGGTACTGAGCAGCGATCTGCAGGGCGGCGGTACTGAGCGGTGATCTGCGGGGCGGCGGTACTGAGCGGTGATCTGCGGGGCGGCGGTACTGAGCGGTGATCTGCGGGGCGGCGGTACTGAGCGGTGATCTGCGGGGCGGCGGTACTGAGCGGTGATCTGCGGGGGCGGCGGTACTGAGCGGCGATCTGCGGGGCGGCGGTACTGAGCGGTGATCTGCGGGGCGGCGGCACTGAGCGGTGATCTGCGGGGCGGCGGTACTGAGCGGTGATCTGCGGGGGCGGCGGTACTGAACAGCGATCTGCGGGGCGGCGGTACTGAGCGGTGATCTGCGGGGCGGTACTGAGCGGCGATCTGCGGGGCGGCGGCACTGAGCGGTGATCTGCGGGGGCGGCGGTACTGAACAGCGATCTGCGGGGGCGGCGGTACTGAGCGGTGATCTGCGGGGGCGGCGATCTGCGGGGCGGCGGCACTGAGCAGCGATCTGCGGGGGCGGCGGTACTGAGCGGTGATCTGCGGGGGCGGCGGTACCGAGCGGTGATCTGCGGGGCGGCGTTCTGCGGGGGTGGCGGTACTGAGCAGCGATCTGCAGGGCGGCGGTACTGAGCGGTGATCTGCGGGGCGGCGGTACTGAGCGGTGATCTGCGGGGCGGCGGTACTGAGCGGTGATCTGCGGGGCGGCGGTACTGAGCGGTGATCTGCGGGGCGGCGATCTGCGGGGGGGGGGGGGGGGGGGCGGTACTGAGCAGCGATCTGCAGGGCGGCGGTACTGAGCGGTGATCTGCGGGGCGGCGGTACTGAGCGGTGATCTGCGGGGCGGCGGTACTGAGCGGTGATCTGCGGGGCGGCGGTACTGAGCGGTGATCTGCGGGGCGGCGGTACTGAGCGGTGATCTGCGGGGGCGGCGGTACTGAGCGGCGATCTGCGGGGCGGCGGTACTGAGCGGTGATCTGCGGGGCGGCGGTACTGAGCGGTGATCTGCGGGGCGGCGGTACTGAGCGGTGATCTGCGGGGGCGGCGGTACTGAGCGGCGATCTGCGGGGGCGGCGGTACTGAACAGCGATCTGCGGGGCGGTACTGAGCGGTGATCTGCGGGGCGGTACTGAGCAGCGATCTGCGGGGCGGCGGTACTGAGCGGTGATCTGCGGGGCGGCGGTACTGAGCGGTGATCTGCGGG
Source organism: Chirona hameri (assembly GCA_036785665.1). Classification (NCBI taxonomy): domain Eukaryota; kingdom Metazoa; phylum Arthropoda; class Thecostraca; order Balanomorpha; family Balanidae; genus Chirona; species Chirona hameri. Next base: position 28,073 of record JAXIVJ010013615.1, read on the forward strand.
GCGACGGTACTGAGCAGCGATCTGCGGGGCGGCGGTACTGAGCGGTGATCTGCGGGGCGGCGGTACTGAGCGGTGATCTGCGGGGCGACGGTACTGAGCAGCGATCTGCGGGGCGGCGGTACTGAGCGGTGATCTGCGGGGCGGCGGTACTGAGCAGTGATCTGCGGGGCGGCGGTACTGAGCGGTGATCTGCGGGGCGGCGGTACTGAGCGGTGATCTGCGGGGCGGCGGTACTGAGCGGTGATCTGCGGGGGCGGCGGTACTCAGCGGCGATCTGCGGGACGGCGGTACTGAGCGGTGATCTGCGGGGCGGCGTTCTGCGGGGGCGGCGGTACTGAGCAGCGATCTGCAGGGCGGCGGTACTGAGCGGTGATCTGCGGGGCGGCGGTACTGAGCGGTGATCTGCGGGGCGGCGGTACTGAGCGGTGATCTGCGGGGCGGCGTTACTGAGCGGTGATCTGCGGGGCGGCGATCTGCGGGGGGGGGGGGGCGGTACTGAGCAGCGATCTGCAGGGCGGCGGTACTGAGCGGTGATCTGCGGGGCGGCGGTACTGAGCGGTGATCTGCGGGGCGGCGGTACTGAGCGGTGATCTGCGGGGCGGCGGTACTGAGCGGTGATCTGCGGGGCAGCGGTACTGAGCGGTGATCTGCGGGGGCGGCGGTACTGAGCGGCGATCTGCGGGGCGGCGGTACTGAGCGGTGATCTGCGGGGCGGCGGTACTGAGCGGTGATCTGCGGGGGCGGCGGTACTGAACAGCGATCTGCGGGGCGGCGGTACTGAGCGGTGATCTGCGGGGCGGTACTGAGCGGCGATCTGCGGGGCGGCGGCACTGAGCGGTGATCTGCGGGGGCGGCGGTACTGAACAGCGATCTGCGGGGGCGGCGGTACTGAGCGGTGATCTGCGGGGGCGGCGATCTGCGGGGCGGCGGCACTGAGCAGCGATCTGCGGGGCGGCGGTACTGAGCGGTGATCTGCGGGGGCGGCGGTACTGAGCGGTGATCTGCGGGGCGGCGTTTTGCGGGGGCGGCGGTACTGAGCAGCGATCTGCAGGGCGGCGGTACTGAGCGGTGATCTGCGGGGCGACGGTACTGAGCGGTGATCTGCGGGGCGGCGTTACTGAGCGGTGATCTGCGGGGCGGCGGTACTGAGCGGTGATCTGCGGGGCGGCGATCTGCGGGGGGGGGGGGGGGGGGCGGTACTGAGCAGCGATCTGCAGGGCGGCGGTACTGAGCGGTGATCTGCGGGGCGGCGGTACTGAGCGGTGATCTGCGGGGCGGCGGTACTGAGCGGTGATCTGCGGGGCGGCGGTACTGAGCGGTGATCTGCGGGGCGGCGGTACTGAGCGGTGATCTGCGGGGGCGGCGGTACTGAACGGCGATCTGCGGGGCGGCGGTACTGAGCGGTGATCTGCGGGGCGGCGGTACTGAGCGGTGATCTGCGGGGCGGCGGTACTGAGCGGTGATCTGCGGGGGCGGCGGTACTGAGCGGTGATCTGCGGGGGCGGCGGTACTGAGCGGCGATCTGCGGGGGCGGTGGTACTGAACAGCGATCTGCGGGGCGGTACTGAGCGGTGATCTGCGGGGCGGTACTGAGCAGCGATCTGCGGGGCGGCGATCTGCGGGGCGGCGGCACTGAGCGGTGATCTGAGGGGGCGGCGGTACTGAGCGGTGATCTGCGGGGCGGTACTGAGCGGCGATCTGCGGGGCGGTACTGAGCGGTGATCTGCGGGGCGGCGATCTGCGGGGGCGGCGGTACTGAGCGGCGATCTGCGGGGCGGTACTGAGCGGTGATCTGCGGGGCGGCGGTACTGAGCAGCGATCTGCGGGGCGGCGATCTGCAGGGCGGCGGTACTGAGCAGCGATCTGCGGGGGCGGCGGTACTGAGCAGCGATCTGCGGGGCGGCGATCTGCAGGGCGGCGGTACTGAGCAGCGATCTGCGGGGGCGGCGGTACTGAGCAGCGATCTGCGGGGCGGCGATCTGCAGGGCGGCGGTACTGAGCAGCGATCTGCGGGGGCGGCGGTACTGAGCAGCGATCTGCGGGGCGGCGATCTGCGGGGCGGCGGTACTGAGCGGCGATCTGCGGGGGCGGCGGTACTGAGCGGCGATCTGCGGGGCGGCGGTACTGAGCGGTGATCTGCGGGGCGGCGGTACTGAGCGGTGATCTGCGGGGGCGGCGGTACTGAACAGCGATCTGCGGGGCGGCGGTACTGAGCGGTGATCTGCGGGGCGGTACTGAGCGGCGATCTGCGGGGCGGCGGCACTGAGCGGTGATCTGCGGGGGCGGCGGTACTGAACAGCGATCTGCGGGGGCGGCGGTACTGAGCGGTGATCTGCGGGGGCGGCGATCTGCGGGGCGGCGGCACTGAGCAGCGATCTGCGGGGCGGCGGTACTGAGCGGTGATCTGCGGGGGCGGCGGTACTGAGCGGTGATCTGCGGGGCGGCGTTTTGCGGGGGCGGCGGTACTGAGCAGCGATCTGCAGGGCGGCGGTACTGAGCGGTGATCTGCGGGGCGACGGTACTGAGCGGTGATCTGCGGGGCGGCGTTACTGAGCGGTGATCTGCGGGGCGGCGGTACTGAGCGGTGATCTGCGGGGCGGCGATCTGCGGGGGGGGGGGGGCGGTACTGAGCAGCGATCTGCAGGGCGGCGGTACTGAGCGGTGATCTGCGGGGCGGCGGTACTGAGCGGTGATCTGCGGGGCGGCGGTACTGAGCGGTGATCTGCGGGGCGGCGGTACTGAGCGGTGATCTGCGGGGCGGCGGTACTGAGCGGTGATCTGCGGGGGCGGCGGTACTGAACGGCGATCTGCGGGGCGGCGGTACTGAGCGGTGATCTGCGGGGCGGCGGTACTGAGCGGTGATCTGCGGGGCGGCGGTACTGAGCGGTGATCTGCGGGGGCGGCGGTACTGAGCGGTGATCTGCGGGGGCGGCGGTACTGAGCGGCGATCTGCGGGGGCGGTGGTACTGAACAGCGATCTGCGGGGCGGTACTGAGCGGTGATCTGCGGGGCGGTACTGAGCAGCGATCTGCGGGGCGGCGATCTGCGGGGCGGCGGCACTGAGCGGTGATCTGAGGGGGCGGCGGTACTGAGCGGTGATCTGCGGGGCGGTACTGAGCGGCGATCTGCGGGGCGGTACTGAGCGGTGATCTGCGGGGCGGCGATCTGCGGGGGCGGCGGTACTGAGCGGCGATCTGCGGGGCGGTACTGAGCGGTGATCTGCGGGGCGGCGGTACTGAGCAGCGATCTGCGGGGCGGCGATCTGCAGGGCGGCGGTACTGAGCAGCGATCTGCGGGGGCGGCGGTACTGAGCAGCGATCTGCGGGGCGGCGATCTGCAGGGCGGCGGTACTGAGCAGCGATCTGCGGGGGCGGCGGTACTGAGCAGCGATCTGCGGGGCGGCGATCTGCAGGGCGGCGGTACTGAGCAGCGATCTGCGGGGGCGGCGGTACTGAGCAGCGATCTGCGGGGCGGCGATCTGCGGGGCGGCGGTACTGAGCGGCGATCTGCGGGGCGGTACTGAGCGGTGATCTGCGGGGCGGCGGTACTGAGCAGCGATCTGCGGGGCGGCGATCTGCAGGGCGGCGGTACTGAGCAGCGATCTGCGGGGGCGGCGGTACTGAGCAGCGATCTGCGGGGCGGCGATCTGCGGGGCGGCGGTACTGAGCAGCGATCTGCGGGCGGCGATCTGCGGGGCGGCGGCACTGAGCAGCGATCTGCGGGGCGGCGATCTGCGGGGCGGCGGCACTGAGCAGCGATCTGCGGGGCGGCGATCTGCGGGGCGGCGGCACTGAGCAGCGATCTGCGGGGCGGCGATCTGCGGGGCGGCGATCTGCGGGGCGGCGATCTGCGGGGCGGCGGTACTGAGCAGCGATCTGCGGGGCGGCGATCTGCAGGGCGGCGGTACTGAGCAGCGATCTGCGGGGCGGCGGCACTGAGCAGCGATCTGCGGGGCGGCGGCATTGAGCGGCGATCTGCGGGGCGGCGGCGATCTGCGGGGGCGGCGGCACTGAGCGGCGATCTGGGGGGGCGGCATTGAGCGGCGATCTGCGGGGGCGGCGGCATTGAGCGGTGATCTGCGGGGCGGCACTGAGCGGCGATCTGCGCGGGCGGCGGCACTGAGCGGCGATCTGGGGGGGGGGGGGAGCGGCATTGAGCGGCGATCTGCGGGGGCGGTACTGAGCGGCGATCTGCGAGGCGGCATTGAGCGGCGATCTGCGGGGCAGCATTGAGCGGCGATCTGCGGGGCGGCACTGAGCGGCGATCTGCGGGGCCGCACTGAGCGGCGATCTGTGGGGGCGGCACTGAGCGGCGATCTGCGGGGGCGGCACTGAGCGGCGATCTGCGGGGGCGGCACTGAGCGGCGATCTGCCAGGGCGGCACTGAGCAGCGATCTGCGGGGGCGGCACTGAGCAGCGATCTGCGGGGCGGCACAGAGCGGCGATCTGTGGGGGCGGCATTGAGCAGCGATCTGCGGGGCGGTGTCTCGCCGGTACTGAGCGGCGGTAAGGCGGTGGCGGCAGGGCGGCGGTGGTAGAGACCTGCCTAGACTCAGCTCAGCCACCACCGCCGCCCGTCGGTACGCCATCCCCTGCTGCCGCCCGTCATCGTCGCTGGCGGCGCACCTGTGTGCCCTGGCCGGCTCCCAGCGGCGCCGCGGCCGACAGCAGGCGCGCTCCGGCGTTCTGAATCAGCGCTGATTGATTCCCCGGCCGCAGTGGTATACGCGGCTCAGCGGCCGCCCGATTCACGGCTGATCGATCGACGTGGTCTGCCGCGGCGAGAGGCGACGAATTGAGGTGATCCAGGGCTTCATGCGGTCACCGCAGACAGTGGCAATCAGCGGAACATTCAGCGGTTTTGCGGCTAAGCAATGTAAAGTCGTTCAGTTGTTGATAATGAGGATCAGGACTAATGACGACGTTGAGGTGCATCTGACGTTTCATCAAACTAAATCGATTACGACTACGAAGCGACGAACATTTCCTATCTAAATCAACCGTCGTAATGTTTTAATCTATAGCATGTGAGAAACTAGATCTGACAAGACTTTCAATAGCATTACCTCTGCATGCTTTTCAACCTGCAAGTTCCAGATGCGTAATTTCGTCAATTGTGATCTATAAAACGACCTACTGATATATCAGCGCTGCGCAGAAACGAGGTGTTGCATTCTCGGCGAATCGGACGTGTATCTGCCGTGTATCCGCGGGTAGCAGATCAGCCAACTGTCGCAGGAGCCCTCCGGCAGCTGGTAGCGTCCGATTCCTATCGCGCTGACAACGCCGACACGAGGTCGATGTTTATCTCATAGTGGCAAGCAACGCCAGCGAGCAGGTAAAAACCTGACAGCAGCATATTGTTGGGCGAAGTCGAAACAGAATAGCACGCGTCCATTCGACAATCTCGCACGATCTTACATACAGAGGTAATGTCACAGTTGTTCTGAGTTCTGGTTGCAATCGAACCAGCTCAGTGTTTCCCAATCCTCAGCAGCTGGTCTGACGGTGAAATTAAAGTCCGGAATGATAGCACTCTGATTTGCGGCGGTATTATTTCAGACTCACGCGCGTTTGGACCGCCTCCAGCCTGTTTGCTTTCCAAACAACGCTTCTGTTTTACTCCGACGTCGCTGATGGACACTTAATGCCTACGAATGATCCGGCCGGCCGCGCCGCCCGAGTGGCGTTTCGATTTCGGGCCGACCGACGGTAAATTATGGCCTTTCCGGAAATAGCTGGGTTTCTTGAGCGGCCGCCAGCTGTGAGCTGGGTTCAGTTGGCGGCTCTCAGTGGCGCTCGACTCGACGGCGCCCGACCGTGTTCTGGGGCACTTGGCGGAGCTCTGCGGAGCTCTGCGGAGCTCTGTGGAGCTATGTGGTGCTCTGCGGAGCCTGCGGAGCTCTGCGGAGCTCTGCGGAGCTCTGTGGAGCTCTGCGGTGCTATGCGGAGCTCTGCGGTGTTCTGGGACACTCGGCGGAGCTCTGCGGATCTCTGCGGTGTTCTGGGGCACTCGGCGGAGCTCTGCGGAGCTCTGCGGAGCTCTGCGGAGCTCTGCGGAGCTCTGCGGAGCTCTGCGGAGCTCTGCGGTGTTCTGGGGCACTCGGCGGAGCTCTGTGGAGCTCTGCGGTGCTCTGCGGAGCTCTGCGGAGCTCTGCGGAGCTCTGCGGAGCTCTGCGGAGCTCTGCGGAGCTCTGCGGTGCTCTACGGAGCTCTGCGGTGCTCTGCGGAGCATCAACAGGTGTTTTCGAGGCGGCCGCCGCGCCGCCACCTCCCTGCCCCCGCTGTCTTCCATCAGCCGGACGGTGCTTCGCCCTTCGAGATCCGCCCAACAGCCGGCTGCGTGACGCGTCCAGTCGGCTTTCTTCCGAGCCGCTATGACGTCATCCGGCCACGCGGAGATGGCGCCGCCCGGGAGGGGGCGGCGGCGGCGGCGTCATCGGGTCTGAAGCACAGGTCACTGGAGGAGGGACTGACCTAACTGACGCCACCGTATGACCAGGTGTGGTCCGGCAGGGGGCGTCTCACCGCTTCCGCCCCCGCCCCCGCCCCCGCCCGAGCCACCACCCGGGCCGCCGCCCGGCGAGGGTCGGTCGGCGCAAGCAGGCGCGATAAAAACGCGACCACGCGGCCGCCGCCCGGCCGACGGGGGGCGGGGAGGCCCAGCTGTGTAGCCTGGGCCCCGCCCCGCCGTCTGCTGGAGGGCCCGCGGGCCCCGCCGTCGACCACAGCCCCCTTACGTCGTGTCGAGCCCGTCGGCGACGCGGCGGCCCCCGGTCTGACCCCAGTCGGCCCCCAGACGGGCATCGACGCACAGTTGCGGCCGGCTGGTGGCCGCCGATGCGGCCGCGCGAGCGTGTGGGAGGTGTCTATTACGGGGTCTGCGCGCGCGGGTGGTGCCGACAGCAGCACGCAGCGCGCCGCCTCTGCCGCCGCGCCACGTCACGTCACGTCACGTCACACAGCTTGGTAAACCGGTCAGATGCTGCCGGCAGACTACTCAGATCCGACAGACTGCTTAGCTACAGCCGAAAGACTGTTTGGATGCAGCTGGGAGACTGCTTAGATCCGACTGACTGCTTAGATGCAGTCGGCAGCTGCAGCGGCGGATCAAATCGTTCAGCAGCGGATCAATCGAGATCGGACCAGATTCGGCTGCGCAGTCGCCCCGCCCCGCGCGGTCGTACGTTACGACTCGTAGCGTGGGGCATGTCGTAAGTCGTAACTCGTAACACTCCCGCCGGCACGCGGAACCGCTTATCCGCGTCGTAATCGTCTGCCGCGCTGAAATAAAATTGCCGCTCGTCCGGCCCGGGCGCTGAGTCGAGCGGGGCGTTGTTGCATGCATATCTAAGCCGGTCGGGACGCTGTGCGCGGGTTTCGGGGCAGGTCACGTGGTCAGTACCGAACACGGCCTACGGAGCGGGCCAGGAGCTGTGACGTCATCAGTGGGCAGACAGGCCAGTCACAGACCGTATACAGGCATAGTGGCGCTTATGATGCAACAGACTTACCAGCCGCAATCGGTGAGCTCGTGGTTACATGTCTCGGAATACAGACGACTGTGCATCGAATCGATATTCAGATATCGGTATGTATAATGATTATTTGCACGCACATTTGTTTTCTTATGAAGAAAGTGCAAAAGTACCTAGGTACGTTAATGATGCAATCGAATGTGCTTATTAAGATATACCGCATCCTATACACACGGCAGGCCGGCACATTGGAGACAGACTTCAACTTCACTTTAATCCGTGCTGAATACGTGACGGAAATGAAAGAACAATTGAAGCCGACCATTTCTCCTTCAAACCTTTCATCGACATCTCATCTGCCGAGGCATGCAAAAGACACCCGTCACATTACTTTGACCGCCGTGACAAAGCATATCTCTCTCGGCTTTGTTCGCGAAAGCCATTTAATTGTCCCTGCTGAGTGGCTCCTTCAGCTGCTAAATTAACTTTTGAGAGCGAGAGCTCTGTAGGATTGGGGGATTAATAAAACGTCACCATTGACACTCCTTGCTTCATTCCTCGGTACGACTGCGGGCGGTTGATCCTGTGTCGGGGTTACGAGTTAGAAGAGTGGAACACTTTCGGCCGGTGTTTTACTGGTCGCGGTGAGGACGCATGCACGGATGGGTTCCGTTTTACGTGTCACGCCCGAGTTTTTGTCCGGGCCCGAAGAGGCATGGTTAGGATGTAGTTGTTGGACGCATACCACGATGGCATGTCATCTGTCCAGGGAAATGGTGCGATGACTGGAGGTTTTTCGGCATGCACTGTTCCGGAACAATGACAAATCACCAGAAAATCACCAGAGGGGAGAGGTAATTTCGACGTGCATGTCAACTGCAAAGATAGAACACTCTAAATCGCAAGGAATATGTTGTGTTCTCCGTATCATCAACACTCAGCAGTACATCCCTGACATTGTTGTCATATGAATGTCATCTACCGGCGACTGTGTGATAGTTTTGTCTGCACGGCACAGCGACCGTGGGTCACGAGTTTACGATCAACATACCGGCCTACAACAGGAGAAACTCACACATAGCAGACCGGACAAGTCATCAGCCTTCTTTCCCGCCATGAATATGCT
>JAXIVJ010013616.1:0-36672 GCA_036785665.1 Chirona hameri
CAAACATTCTTAGAGTTGTGCCCCGTGACTTTCAAGTTAGCGCCCAAAGTTGGGCGCCCTTTGTCCTTTGACCTTGAAGGTCACGGGGAACAAATTTACTCTAAGAATACTTGTCATCCTGGAAATGGGCACGGGGCATCAACTCTAGGGCAATCGTTTGAGCCCATTTGTGTTGCAATCGGACGCAAACTTTGGAAGCTACAGCGTCCCCGTCCGTTTACATTGAATTTGACCTTGAAGGAGACCTGTAAGGTCAAAATGGACCTGATTCTGGGAAACAGGAGTTTCGATTTGATCTTGAGACCAAATGTAAAATTGTAAAATGGTGACCGACGCTGAAAACGTTTTATAATCCCCTTGGATTGGCGCGACCCAATAAGAACGACTCAACTGTCGTAACTAGAGGTGGCAAAACGTGGACCCGAGGACCCGGTCTCTAGACCCAGTCTGGACCCAGTTGGTCCCAGACTGAGTCCCGCCAAATGATACCGGGTACTGACTGGGTCCAACTTATGTTTCATGCTGGTTTCACGCCAGTAGGCACACTGGTACCAGAGTTCGCCATGGGCTGGGCTGGCCCTATGAGCCATGGGTTGGGCCTGGGCTCGGTCTGGGCCGGGCCTCAACTTTAAGGAAATCACTGGGCTCTGGATGGGCCTGGGCCTGACAATTTTGAAGTAATGCGCGCGGCGCACAAGCTTAGGTCAGAGCTCAAAATATTTTAACCAGCAGTTCACCTACACAGCAACACGCTGTTGCTGTGGCTGTGGCTTTTTGTTTTTTTGGTTAGCATAGTTGGTTATGTGTTTCACATTTATAATATACAAGTAAATATGCTAGGATAATGATTGCAGATTTTGTGAAAATAATGATATGCTTAATCTGAACGGGACGGACCAGGCCTGCGCATCAATATTATGAATTTAACCGGGCCTGGTCCGGGCCTGCAGGCTTGGTGTTCATGGGCCTGGGCCGGGCCGGCTGGGGGTTGGTGGGCCCGTGACGAACACTGACTGATACGCATGCTTCTTTATGCTGTTGGCCAATCTGAACTGTATGTATTTGCAACTACAAGAGTTAGTTTACTTGCACTAACTGTAGAGTGCAGTTTTGTCAATAGTAGTTGCGAGACAACATTTTGCTAGTTGGGTCCGTTGGGTCCAAACTTGCCTTGCACCGGGTATAACTGGGCCCATTTTCAGCTTTTGGGACCGGTCGGGTCTGGGTCCCAAAAATGTCAACTTTTGCTACCTAGTCATTTTGCTTACCTCTAGTCGTAACACAAGAGATTTTGCTCCTGGTTTATCCACGTATGCAACTTAGTTTCCCGATGTTGCGACAATATATTTGTTTTGCTTCTCCGGGCTACATGTATAATTATGTAAATATTGTGAATCATGTGAACCTACGTATACGTAGATCCGCAGTCGGACCTTCGATCATGCCACCAGACTTTCAAAAGGGTCCTGCGCCTCGCTGGGGTATTCAGCCGAACTGGGGGGGGGGGGGGGGGTGGGGGTCATATACTGCCACCTCGTTATCTTCCGAACCAATAACCGCAACGAAATGCACAAGGGAGCAATCGAAAGCTCTAAATGAGACGCACATAAAACATACGTGAAATGTTCAAAATACGGTCACATGTCAGGTCACGGTCAGGTGAAATGTCAAAATCGAGGTATTTGGGTTGATTTGCTATACTTTCCATTTAAAGCCTTATATTGCGATTGTTATGGCACAAAGTGCTCTAAGAGGCATAATACATCTTCATTACACATTGTTAGTAATAATGAATTTTAAACATATTAAACATTAAACATTAAACACGTAACTTTTCTCAACACATGAAAATATCTCCATCTTCCTTATATACTCTCCAGATTTGCGCCGTCAAATCGCTGGTGAACGGTCAAAACTGCGTGCTGTTCCAAGTACACCATTTGCATTTTCTGTGAAATGATCATAGATCTGAGTTAGGCGTGCTTTAACCCGCGTACTGCAGGGGGTTGATTTCCGCCCCCCCCCCTCAGGTTTTTCAAAGATAGCGAAAAAACGGCGGCGCGCAGCGCCGCCGGGTTTTGATACACCTGTTAGGACATCAATTGCGCACACTTTAGGAAATAAAAAAATTATCGGGTCATCTCAGGTCAGGTCACCAGACCAGGTCAAGTGACCCCACCACCAAAAATGTTTGCAGTTGTGCCAAAGCCAGAGTTTTTCACCGATCAAGTTGAAACTTACAGGATGTAATGAAGGCATCAGTACCTACAATTCGTTTAACTCGGAATTTTGATATCGGTGACCTAAGGTCAGGTCAATTTCGTAACCTCCCCATAATAAGTCAATGGGGAAATATACAAATGCTTCCTATTTCAAAGATATGCATGGTACTAGTCCAATTACTTTTGGATCATGTTATTATAGGATAATCTTGATGATCCAAGTGTAAGTTTTGTTCAGTGACCCCTATTGGGTCATTTGAGGTCATGCGAGGTCACCATCACTTTTTTGTCAATAACTCTCGACATAATGAAGATAGAGAAGTAAAACAGACATCAATGTGTTTTTCTCGTCGAGACACGTCTTCCTATATGCAACATGCCCTACTTGGGTCACCACTTGACCTTGACCTTAGGTCAAATTGTTAAGTTGACTTAACAAGGTCACCATATATATCATTGAAAGCGCCTTGACAGGATAAACACAATGGCGTAAACAGTTTTACGTTATCTTTATTAAGTAAAAAGTTAATAGCAAACCACGATTTAGCCAAAAACGGCATTTTTTCTTTTTGACCTCTGGAGCCTCAAATATTGACCTGAGATCAAATCTGAGGACACCTTAGCGATTACAAATTTCACTGGCTGGCGTTTGCTTTTTCTGTTTGTTTCTAACTATCATTGTTTCTGAGATATATGGGAATTTCTGGAGCGATGTCCTAAAACAGGAAAAAACTGGAAAATTTGACTTGTGATGACCTCTGGTGACCTCAATTTTGACCTGACTTAAAAAAACACTGAAATACTTTCGATAGAAAATGTATGAAGCTATCACATGCCTCTTCCGCTTCTCGCTACGTTGCGTAGTTTTCGAGATCTCAGGGGGGGGGGGGGCGGAAATCAACCCCCCCCTGCAGTTTGTATTCGGCGCAAAGCCCCTGCAGTGCGCGGGTTAAAGATAAAAGCAGGACATAAATATGGAATGCATATCTGTCACCTACTTAGAAAAGAGCACGGAACTCACCTAAGATATACGAAACGTCTGCAAGAGCGGATCCAGCCGGCCGTTTTTTTTTTTTTTTTTTTTTGGGGGGGGGGGGGGCAACCAGTTCGAGCTGACCTTACCTAGGTACCCCCAATTTCGAATTTGTCCCCGGATTTGGACCATTTTATTTTGCAACCACACGATTTCTAAGGATTTCTGTTTTTTAAGCTTTTCGACCTTTTGGGATATCGAAAAAGGTTTGTTTTCGTTTGGTTTGTCTATGTTTTCGTTTCAGACTGCAATGGAAACAAAACATGAAAAATGTGTGCTGAATCAAGCGCCGGCTTTGCCCTTAAGAGCAACGATGGATCCATCCGTTCGTCTTCGGGGCCAACTACTTTTTGCTATAAGGTTCGACGACCCTTGCCAAAAAACATGAGTAGGTATCTTAGATTTGAATCGTTTTTTTTTGCGGTCAAAGGAAACAATGTTAGTGCAAAGAACCTAACATAGCAATTTAAAACAGAACTTGGTGTATCAAATCAAGTAGTTTTCTTCATAATTTCTAGCTCTGAATCTCGGATAGTAAACCGATGGGAGGGTCCGACCGGAAAAATAAATACGCATTTCGCTGCACAAATGTTTGTCGTTGTTATATGTTGCGCTCCGATAAAAAGTAGCTAAAGACGAGGACGTTAAACATGAATGACCCGATAATGGCGTCAAATTCTATATGCATTTCAAGAAACTTTAGCCACCGCATACGGATAGGATGATCAACTTCCGTTGCCAGGTTCTTTAAAAAAAATATGGCCCTGCTCCGCTCCCGGACCTCGAGGCCATCTGCGCCAGTGGCGGATCCAGGATTTTCTAAGGCAGGGGGCTTCAGGCACGAGGGCGGCATATTTCCTTGGTGGCAGGGGCGGCATGGTCCAGAGGGGCGCCAATCCAATATGTCAATTAAACGGGTCAAATATGCCTCTTCCTTAACCCGCACCCGGGGGGGGGGGGGGGGCAGAATCGGCCCCTCCGGATGTTCTCAATATCTTGAAAAGTATGATAGATATTGACGTGAAACGTTCCGTACCTTAAGTTGCATCCATTTTACGTCTTATCTCAACATGTCAGTTGGGCAAACTACAGAGGCGATCAAAAATAGATCAATACATTTTTAGATTTTGTTATGCCCATATTTGGGCATACATGCAGCATCAAACTGTGAGGCCTATGCCATTAGGCCAATTCGGAGCAACATACGCATACTCGGAGGTTAAAAAGTGTTGGAGAACATGTTGCATAAATATCGGAATATATATCGGAATAATAAATGTGACCAAATTCGGCAATTGCCCTTATTAAACTGTAAATGACGAACTAAATATTAATTCCGCGACGCAATGACCACAGCGTGAAATACATTTTTAGGTCGGTCGTCAGCTAGCCAATCCAATTTTAGATCGTTAAGTTAGTTGGCGAATGAAAATTTAGATGGCTGAGGCTGCTGCGAGTGCCCAAATTGAGATCGCCGACCCTTACCTTGGCAATATCTTACAAAGTAGGGATTTGATCATACAAGTACAATACAATATGATGGCGTGATTGCGCAGTTTCAACCGAGAGAAAAAAATCAGGGGTGATGGGCATTTTTTGAGGAGTGATATGGTGTTTGAAGGTGTGAATGTCAGGAAAACAGTCAATTTTTAGATCGGATCTGCTTATAAAGGCATGCTTCGCCCATTTTGATGACGTCACGACCTAATTTTGTATCGATTAATTTTTAGATCGCTTCCCCATAGTTTGCCCAACTGATGGCATTCAAATTAGTGAAGTAGTTTGTGAGATAATGACGTTTTAATGACGTCAGGTCATGCCATTTTTGGTGAAAAAACGATAAATGTTTGAAAAACCGTAGAAAATCGAGTTGTAAAGCAAATTGCAATAAAAGTAAAATGAAAAAAAATGGTATTTTCCTCAAAATGGCTATCTCGGATTTGCATTTTTGTTAATTTTTCTACCCCCCAAAAATATTTTTTTACATTATTTGTTTAAGAAAAATCCCACAAAATCTAAATTTTCAAAGATATAAAAAACGGAATATGTATTGGATAACCATGTATGAACGATACCGACACCAAATTTCAAAGTAAAATATTTATTTTCGACTGACTTATGGCTCCCAAGTATGATTAACTCATGATGTAATTTGTTGAAATTGTTTTTTATTACCACATACAGGCAAATAAATGCCGTCACCACTGTATTTATTAGACAAAACTGGTATAGAAACATGCCTTTTTTATTTATATTAATCAATTTCAAATTTTGACCTTATGCAATCTGACCTTGACCTGCACTTCGCCTAAGGGCAATTATATGGGGTCAGTGTGTAAAATTGGCTACTACTATAAAATTATACGTGTAAAATAACCCATAACACATGTGTCGCATGACTTTCGTAGACCTTTTGCCAATAGTTATATTTTCATAGTTATACTTCAATAGTTATACTTGACGGCTTGACCTATGCTTACAATCTCAATTTCCCTTATGCAGAAGGTGTATTATGCCTCTTAGAGCACTTTGTGCCATAATAATCGCAATATAAGACTGTCCTTACATATTCAAAAATGAAAGCAGACTGAGTCTTAACTGGACATAAGTTGATAATAAAATGATAAATGGTTGGAAGAACATCTCAACTTAGTTGTTAGGAATTTGGCATAAAGCCGAACAGAAATACCTAATAGATAAGTGAAACATTTAAGATATTGGTGGTGGCCTTGTTTGCCAGAGCGATATTGTCCAAACAAGAAGGTATTGCAAATAGGTAGGCAGTTTTATTTTGATTTAAGTAACCCGATGGGCTGAAAGTGAAAAACAATGTTCAATCTTAGAACAAATATTAATTCACTCGGCATGCTTACCTTAATTTTTCCAGCGTGAGATCTTGTTCATTGCTGATATTCGCTCAAAATATGCTTAAAGTGAATGTTTCACCTTTGTACTAGTTTTAAACTGAGAGCCATTATCTTGGGCCGTTATTTAAATGTCTAAATTACTAAGGTCATTTTTCCCAAACTTAACCGTTTTTAAGCAATTGAATTTACCATTTGCAAAATGACTCCAGGCTGGTGCAGCCACTGATTGGCTGACAGACACTTTTTCAGCCAATCCCACTTTGTCAGCCAATCAGCGGCGGTCTATAGCTCAACATGACGTCATCAAACCAAATATTAAAAACTTAAATTTTAGAAGTTAAGTGAAGTTTTCGAGAGAAAACATATCACCATCGTTTACAGCAGCACTTACTTCATATTTTGCACTACAACCGGCGTATATTTTACAACTTCCAGAAAGGGGAAACATTCCCTTTAAGACAAAGGAAATTTACATTGTTCACCAGGTAACCCTATTCCCTGCGGGCGGCCAGAATTACGTTAACCTTCGGGGGAGGGGGGAAGTTTCTGCCCCACCCCCAGAGATCTCGAGAACCGCTATGTCGATTGCAATTCGGAAA
Organism: Chirona hameri; assembly: GCA_036785665.1. Lineage (NCBI taxonomy): Eukaryota > Metazoa > Arthropoda > Thecostraca > Balanomorpha > Balanidae > Chirona > Chirona hameri. Next base: position 6,722 of record JAXIVJ010013616.1, read on the forward strand.
ACACCATTCGATTCGTCATGACAAGATATATCGTCATGATATCGTCATGATATATCGTCATGATAAGATATATGACAAGATCATGCATTCATGAAGTGATTATTACTATTACTGTAGATGACCCTATTGGATAGTAAGTTCCTGACATAATTAATTCATTTTGAAAAAGGTCGTGCATTACTTTCCGCCAGTTTTATACAACAATCAGTATCTGCCGCGAGATAGGATATTTGGCAAGGACGTATAGTGTCGGATTGATATGTTCCTTTTTGGACGCCGATTTTTTTTAAATGGGAGGCCTGGGGGAAAAATACGAACATTTTGGGTGTTTTTTTTTAATGTCATTGCGGTCATTGCGGTTTGACCGATTTGCATTCCCCAAACGTTTTTGAGCTTCAAATGTACTGGTCTTCAATAAATAAAAAGACAAGTACCAAAATAATACAAAATCATAGGCGATTGATTTGATGCAGGGGGTGTAAAATGGGAGGATTTTCTGATAACAAATATGTGCTGTTCGTGATTATTTGGGACGACATGAACATCACATCCGGGCATGATTTGCTGTAATTTGTTAAATATAATATATTGCGCATAGGCGGATAAAGGTAAACAACGAGAGGGCACCATGGGCGTAACGCATTTTATCATCTTACAAATTTAACGTTGGACCTAATTTGAGGGAGGGTATCGCCTCCCATTTTGTTGTTGTACCTAAGTGCACTTCTGCCCAAAAATATGTACAATCCCAGTATTTATGATGCATAATGCATTGCAAATGCTTCTGACGCATTTATTGTACCGCAAACTACGATGGAAGTTTGCGCCACACAACCGCATTCGTAACACCCTCCCCAAAACAGGAGCCTAGCACCGCTTCTGCGGGGCCGTTTTTTTCCCTATCTTTTTTGATACAACATGCGCAATTCAATTTAGGGAAAAGTCACAAAATTTCAAGACGATAGGCCTAACGGTTTAGAAGCAGCAAGTGACAAAAAACACCGGGGGGGGGGGGGGGCAGAATCTGACCCCGCAGGGAATAGGGTTGATTTCCGCTTCCCCCCTCCAGTTTTTCCTGAATATCGGGAAAACGGCTGCGCGCAGCGCCGCCAAATTTGTCACAGCTGTTTCGACATCAATTACCCACATATTCTAAAAACTTTACCTCTGGTCATCGCAGGTCAGGTCCCCAGGCCAGGTCACGTGACCCCACCTCCAACAAGTGTGCGGTGATACCACAGCCACAGTTTTTAGCCGATCGGTTTTAAAATTACAGAATTTCATAAGGTTATAGTTACCTACAATTCGTGTATCTCGGATTTGTTTTTATATTTGCCTTTAGGTCGGATCAATTTCGTGACCTGCTCATAAGTCAATGTGGAAATGCTAAAATGCTTCCTATTCCGAGGATACGCATGATAGCAGCCCAATTCATTCTGGATCATGTTATCATAGATCATTCATGATGACCCAGGTGCAATTTTTGTTCCGTGACCCCTACAGGATCAGCCGAGGTCATCCGAGGTCACCAGCACTTTTTTATATAACTCATGACTGAATGAAGATAGAGAAGTGAAACCGAAACTAATGTGTTTGTCTTATCGAGACACGTCTCTCAATATGCAACTTGACCTACTTGGGTCACAACTTGACCTTGACCTGAGGTCAAATTTCTATGCTGACCTAACCTGGTCAAAATGAACATGATTCGAAGCACCGTGCCAAGACAAACACTATTACGTCAAAATGAAGGCCCTATCTTGAATAGGTAAAATGCTATTTTCAAAAACAGCCTACACTGATCACAACAGTCAACTTCAAGGAGTGCAGTCACCGGTTATGCAAAGCGTGCACACTTGTTACTACACTATTTTGTTAGAAAAAAAAATTGTCTACCAAGATGAACAATGTCTCCATAGATAACCATTGCACAGGTCACAATGTGACAAGCCTTCGTCAATTAAGCTTAACTTTGTTTTTGCAAAGAAAGCCAGCTAGCCATTGTAACAAACCAGAACTCGGCTTTTGTTTCGGCTCATCCGAAGTGACCTGGCCTTGGGATACTGCAGTGACCTGGCCGTGGTGACCTGGTGACCTGGCCATGGACACTTCATTTTAGCTACGAACGACTGACTCGTTACCGCTCAGCACAGCTGCCGTGTAACGACCGTTAACGTACAGCACAGCTGCTGTATAGCAGGCCGTTCACGTACAGCACAGCTGCTGTATATCAGTCCGTTAACGTACAGCACAGCTGCTGTATAGCAGGCCGTTAACGTACAGCACAGCTGCTGTATAGCAGGCCGTTAACGTACAGCACAGATGCTGTATAGCAGGCCGTTAACGTACAGCACAGCTGCTGTATAGCAGGCCGTTAACGTACAGATCAGCTGCTGTATAGCAGTCCGTTAACGTACAGAACAGCTGCTGTATAGCAGGCCGTTAACGTACAGCTGCTGTATACCAGGCCGTTAACGTACAGAACAGCTGCTGTATAGCAGGCCGTTAACGTACAGCACAGCTGCTGTATAGCAGGCCGTTAACGTACAGAACAGCTGCTGTATAGCAGGCCGTTAACGTACAGCACAGCTGCTGTATAGCAGGCCGTTAACGTACAGCACAGCTGCTGTATAGCAGGCCGTTAACGTACAGCACAGCTGCGGTATAGCAGACCGTTAACGTACAGCACAGCTGCTGTATAGCAGGCCGTTAACGTACAGCACAGCTACTGTATAGCAGTCCGTTAACGTACAGAACAGCTGTTGTATAGCAGTCCGTTAACGTACAGCACAGATGCTGTATAGCAGTCCGTTAACGTACAGAACAGCTGCTGTATAGCAGTCCGTTAACGTACAGAACAGCTGCTGTATAGCAGGCCGTTAACGTACAGCACAGCTGCTGTATAGCAGGCCGTTAACGTACAGCACAGCTGATGTATAGCAGGCCGTTAACGTACAGCACATCTGCTGTATAGCAGGCCGTTAACGTACAGCACAGCTGCTGTATAGCAGGCCGTTAACGTACAGTAGAGCTGCTGTATAGCAGGCCGTTAACGTACAGAACAGCTGTTGTATAGCAGTCCGTTAACGTACAGCACAGCTGCTGTATAGCAGGCCGTTAACGTACAGCTGCTGTATAGCAGGCCGTTAACGTACAGCACAGCTGCTGTATAGCAGGCCGTTAACGTACAGTACAGCTGCTGTATAGCAGGCCGTTAACGTACAGCACAGCTGATGTATAGCAGGCCGTTAACGTACATCACAGCTGCTGTATAGCAGGCCGTTAACGTACAGCACAGCTGCTGTATAGCAGGCCGTTAACGTACAGTAGAGCTGCTGTATAGCAGGCCGTTAACGTACAGCACAGCTGCTGTATAGCAGGCCGTTAACGTACAGCACAGCTGCTGTATAGCAGGCCGTTAACGTACAGCACAGCCACTTATAACTAGCCGCTACGGCTGGGCTGCTGGAATGACGGCAGGTACCTAATGCACGTAGCGGGCGTCAGTTTATACCAGCGGTTGGCACTCCGAGGTCATTAGAGGTCCGTGAGCGTGGCTAGGCACTCGGGGTCATTTGAGGTCTGTAAGCGTGGCTAGGCACTCGGGAGTCATTTGAGGTCCGTGAGCGTGGCTAGGCACTCGGGGGTCATTTGAGGTCCGTGAGCGTGGCTAGGCACTCGGGAGTCATTTGAGGTCCGTGAGCTTGGCTAGGCACTCGGGAGTCATTTGAGGTCCGTGAGCGTGGCTAGGCACTCGGGGGTCATTTGAGGTCCGTGAGCGTGGCTAGGCACTCGGGAGTCATTTGAGGTCCGTGAGCTTGGCTAGGCACTCGGGAGTCATTTGAGGTCCGTGAGCGTGGCTAGGCACTCGGGAGTCATTTGAGGTCCGTGAGCGTGGCTAGGCACTCGGGGGTCATTTGAGGTCCGTGAGCGTGGCTAGGCACTCGGGGGTCATCTGAGGTCCGTGAGCGTGGCTAGGCACTCGGGGGTCATTTGAGGTCCGTGAGCGTGGCTAGGCACTCGGGGGTCATTTGAGGTCCGTGAGCGTGGCTAGGCACTCGGGGGTCATTTGAGGTCCGTGAGCGTGGCTAGGCACTCGGGGGTCATTTGAGGTCCGTGAGCGTGGCTAGGCACTCGGGGGTCATTTGAGGTCCGTGAGCGTGGCTAGGCACTCGGGGGTCATTTGAGGTCCGTGAGCGTGGCTAGGCACTCGGGGGTCATTTGAGGTCCGTGAGCGTGGCTAGGCACTCGGGGGTCATTTGAGGTCCGTGAGCGTGGCTAGGCACTCGGGGGTCATTTGAGGTCCGTGAGCGTGGCTAGGCACTCGGGAGTCATTTGAGGTCCGTGAGCGTGGCTAGGCACTCGGGGGTCATTTGAGGTCCGTGAGCGTGGCTAGACACTCGGGGGTCATTTGAGGTCCGTGAGCGTGGCTAGGCACTCGGGGGTCATTTGAGGTCCGTGAGCGTGGCTAGGCACTCGGGGGTCATTTGAGGTCCGTGAGCGTGGCTAGGCACTCGGGGGTCATTTGAGGTCCGTGAGCGTGGCTAGGCACTCGGGAGTCATTTGAGGTCCGTGAGCGTGGCTAGGCACTCGGGGGTCATTTGAGGTCCGTGAGCTTGGCACCGTGACTGGTCAGTGACTGGACAGTGACTGGACAGTGACTGGACAGTAACTGGACAGTGACTGGGCAGTGACTGGACAGTGACTGGGCAGTGACTGGACAGTGACTGGACAGTGACTGGACAGTGTGCGCCGTGACTGGACAGTGACTGGACAGTGTGCGCCGTGACTGGACAGTGACTGGACAGTGTGCGGCGTGATGGTCAGTGACTGGACAGTGTGCGCCGTGACTGGACAGTGACTGGGCAGTGACTGGACAGTGACTGGACAGTGACTGGGCAGTGACTGGACAGTGACTGGTCAGTGACTGGACAGTGACTGGACAGTGACTGGACAGTGACTGGACAGTGACTGGACAGTGTGCGCCGTGACTGGACAGTGTGCGCTATGACTGGACAGTGTGCGCTATGACTGGACAGTGTGCGCCGTGACTGGACAGTGTGCGCCGTGACTGGGCAGTGTGCGCCGTGACTGGGCAGTGTGCGCCGTGACTGGACAGTGTGCGCCGTGACTGGACAGTGACTGGACAGTGTGCGTCGTGACTGGACAGTGACTGGACAGTGTGCGGCGTGACTGGACAGTGACTGGTCAGTGTGCGCCGTGACTGGACAGTGTGCGCTGTGACTGGACAGTGACTGGTCAGTGTGCGCCGTGACTGGACAGTGACTGGGTCAGTGACTGAACAGTGACTGGACAGTGACTGGACAGTGTGCGCCGTGACTGGACAGTGACTGGTCAGTGGCTGGTCAGTGTGCGACGTGACTGGTCGGCGGTCGCTAACAATAGACTGATGGCTCGTGTTTTTCATATCGGGGCCAGGTTGTCGGCCGCCATTGTACTTCTGCAATGTTATTCGCTGCTTGTTTCGCCTGTTTTACTGTATATGCACTTGGAGCGTTCCTATACATCTCCTTATTTCTGGCTTGTTAGCATTCAGATGGTAGTGGATGGCGTGTGATTGAACTGGTTATAACGCGAGTTAAATATGTATTTTATACTATTTTTACTTGCCTACAACAGTCGAGCCATAGTCAGTATTTGTGCTATAAAGTGATAAATACAAATGCAGACATTTTTCACAACATTCTTAGGTATATTGTTATTTCAAAAACCGTTTCATCAAGTACTGACATCCCGAAAGTGATGGTCAAAATACAAATACGTGCTTTAGCTAATTTATACTTTTTGGAAATGTAACACATCATCACAGTTGCATTCTTTTGATGTGCTCCTTATCATTTTGTATCGCCTGATGTTGTCAAATCCACCCATAATGTTGTTGGCTCTGCAGAACTTGCAAGGGTGCTCCTGATTCACTTTGATGTTAGCGGAAACACCCATTCATATTCGGATCGACGGAAGTCAGTCCATCGGAGGCCTTTGTCTCTGTTTTAAATGTGTTCTTCTTCCATCTGGCAGCGTGCAGATGGAAGCGTACCGCGGCAGCGTGCAGCTGCGGTATGACGCGTCACTCGCAGGCTTTTGTCTGTTATACCGTCCAGTTTTTCATATCCGCTCTGAGCCATCAGCTTTACTGTAACAGGCTTTTGTCTGTTATACCGTCCAGTTTTTCATATCCGCTCTGAGCCATCAGCTTTACTGTAACAGGCTTTTGTCTGTTATACCGTCCAGTTTTTCATATCCGCTCTGACCCATCAGCTTTACTGTAACAGGCTTTTGTCTGTTATACCGTCCAGTTTTTCATATCCGCTCTGACCCATCAGCTTTACTGTAACAGGCTTTTGTCTGTTGTACCGTCCAGTTTGTCATATCCGCTCTGACCCATCAGCTTTACTGTAACAGGCTTTTGTCTGTTATACCGTCCAGTTTGTCATATCAGCTCTGACCCATCAGCTTTACTGTAACAGGCTTTTGTCTGTTATACCGTCCAGTTTTTCATATCCGCTCTAAGCCATCAGCTTTACTGTAACAGGCTTTTGTCTGTTATACCGTCCAGTTTGTCATATCCGCTCTGACCCATCAGCTTTATTGTAACAGGCTTTTGTCTGTTACACCGTCCAGTTTGTCATATCCGCTCTGACCCATCAGCTTTACTGTAACAGGCTTTTGTCTGTTATACCGTCCAGTTTGTCATATCCGCTCTGACCCATCAGCTTTACTGTAACAGGCTTTTGTCTGTTATACCGTCCAGTTTGTCATATCCGCTCTGACCCATCAGCTTTACTGTAACAGGCTTTTGTCTGTTATACCGTCCAGTTTGTCATATCCGCTCTGACCCATCAGCTTTACTGTAACAGGCTTTTGTCTGTTATACCGTCCAGTTTGTCATATCCGCTCTGACCCATCAGCTTTACTGTAACAGGCTTTTGTCTGTTATACCGTCCAGTTTGTCATATCCGCTCTGACCCATCAGCTTTACTGTAACAGGCTTTTGTCTGTTATACCGTCCAGTTTGTCATATCCGCTCTGACCCATCAGCTTTACTGTAACAGGCTTTTGTCTGTTATACCGTCCAGTTTGTCATATCCGCTCTGACCCATCAGCTTTACTGTAACAGGCTTTTGTCTGTTATACCGTCCAGTTTGTCATATCCGCTCTGACCCATCAGCTTTACTGTAACAGGCTTTTGTCTGTTATACCGTCCAGTTTGTCATATCCGCTCTGACCCATCAGCTTTACTGTAACAGGCTTTTGTCTGTTACACCGTCCAGTTTTTCATATCCGCTCTGACCCATCAGCTTTACTGTAACAGGCTTTTGTCTGTTACACCGTCCAGTTTTTCATATCCGCTCTAAGCCATCAGCTTTACTGTAACAGGCTTTTGTCTGTTATACCGTCCAGTTTTTCATATCCGCTCTGAGCCATCAGCTTTACTGTAACAGGCTTTTGTCTGTTATACCGTCCAGTTTTTCATATCAGCTCTGACCCATCAGCTTTACTGTAACAGGCTTTTGTCTGTTATACCGTCCAGTTTTTCATATCCGCTCTGAGCCATCAGCTTTACTGTAACAGGCTTTTGTCTGTTATACCGTCCAGTTTGTCATATCCGCTCTGACCCATCAGCTTTACTGTAACAGGCTTTTGTCTGTTATACCGTCCAGTTTTTCATATCAGCTCTGACCCATCAGCTTTACTGTAACAGGCTTTTGTCTGTTATACCGTCCAGTTCTTCATATCAGCTCTGAGCCATCAGCTTTACTGTAACAGGCTTTTGTCTGTTATACCGTCCAGTTTTTCATATCCGCTCTGACCCATCAGCTTTACTGTAACAGGCTTTTGTCTGTTATACCGTCCAGTTTGTCATATCCGCTCTGACCCATCAGCTTTACTGTAACAGGCTTTTGTCTGTTATACCGTCCAGTTTTTCATATCAGCTCTGACCCATCAGCTTTACTGTAACAGGCTTTTGTCTGTTATACCGTCCAGTTTGTCATATCCGCTCTGACCCATCAGCTTTACTGTAACAGGCTTTTGTCTGTTATACCGTCCAGTTTTTCATATCAGCCCTGAGCCATCAGCCCACCCCTGAGCCGAATCTCAGCTGTTTGCAGAGCTCTAATTGCCAACGCCATTGTACTTCTACAAAGTTCTTCGCAGCTTTCTTCCAGCCTACAAATTGAGGTGAAATCTGATTAAACTCAGACAATGGGGCGTTAGTGCCCAAAGACTTCATAATTTGTCTTCCTACGCGGCTTCTTTTCAACTCAGAAAAACCGGTGGCTAAAAGGCGTCCAGGATCGGCGATAGATGTCAAAACTTTTAGCGCGTCGCAGTGCCTTGTGCGCAAATGGGCAGCGCTGGGCGTAACTCGGTTAACAAGTTTACTCTGCACTCATTAACACGCGCCCTGGAGGGATAATTACACGCCCTGGATGGGGGAGGGATTTCGCCTCCCCTCCCTATGATCTCAAAAACCACGCAACTGACAAGCAGAAAACGGAGCTAGATAGCTCGAGACAATCTCTATCGAAAGTATATCTGTCTTTTTTTTAGGTCAGGTCAATTGTGAGGTCACCAGAGGTCATCAAAGGTCAGATTTGCCAGTTTTAGGACTTCGCTTCGAAAACACACAAATATCTCGGAAACGGAAGAGAAAAAAAAACACAATCGAAAGCTCTTGAAAAATTAAATCGCATTCGATGTCCTAAGATTTTAGCTCAGGTCAATAGTTTAGGATCCTGAGGTCATCACATGTCAAAAAGGCTATTTTTGAAGAAAACAAAATCGCAAATTACTTTTTACCTAATACAGATAAAGCAATACGTGTGACACCATCGTGTTTGTCTCGTCAAGGCACTTCGAATCATTTGCATGTTTATTAGGTTAGGTCAACTGGGAAATGTTACCTCAGGTCAAGGTCAAGTGGCGACTCAAGTAGGTCATGCTACATATTGGGAGACGTGTCGCGACGAGACAAACACATTGGTACCGTTGTCACTTATTTATCTTCATTATGTCGATAGTTATTGACAAAATAGTGTTGGTGGTCACGAAATTGAACCGACCTTAGGTCACCGATATCATAAATCTGACATATAAAAATTGTCGGTATCTATTACCGTATGAAATCCTGCAGGTTTGAAACCGATCGGCCTAAAACTGTGGCTGCGGTACTACCGCAAACGTTTTGGAGGTGTGGTCATCACGTGACCTGGTCTGGTGACCTGACCTGAGATGACCCGAGGTCAACAACTTTACATAATATGGGTAGTTGATTTCCGAACAGGTATGCAAAAAACGGCGGCGCTATCCTCGAAAAACCTTTGGGGGTGGGCGGATATCGCCCCCCCCCCCCCCCCTCCAGGGCGCGTGTTAACCCTGCCTCCCCGGCCGGGAGACGTGACGTCACGGCGCCTACTCCACCGCACGCGGTAGTCTGCGGTGTGGTCTTGTTTAGGTCGGCCGTGGTGCTCAGTCATGTTTTTACCAGGTCATTACAAGCCGCAGGCTGTGTGGTGCTAATGATGTATATCGTTAGCAGGGTGAGTCGTGATTGACCAGACAGGTGAGGGTGAACGGATCAGACCCTGCACACTCCTCCGTGATGGACCAGACAGGTGAGGGTGAACGGATCAGACCCTGCACACTCCTCCGTGATGGACCAGACAGGTGAGGGTGAACGGATCAGACCCTGCACACTCCTCCGTGATGGACCAGACAGGTGAGGGTGAACGGATCAGACCCTGCACACTCCTGCACCACTGCCACAACCCTTCAGACGATCCGGCCAATCACAAACACGTGACGGGTGTTGGAGAAATGGTAAGCTGGAAATGGCAAGCAAAAAGCATCAGCTGCAGAATACTGTCAGTGTTTGATCATCAGCTGCAGAATACTGTCAGTGTTTGATCATCAGCTGCAGAATACTGTCAGTGTTTGATCATCAGCTGCAGAATACTGTCAGTGTTTGATCATCAGCTGCAGAATACTGTCAGTGTTTGATCATCAGCTGCAGAATACTGTCAGTGTTTGATCATCAGCTGCAGAATACTGTCAGTGTTTGATCATCAGCTGCAGAATACTGTCAGTGTTTGATCATCAGCTGCAGAATACTGTCAGTGTTTGATCATCAGCTGCAGAATACTGTCAGTGTTTGATCAACAGCTGCAGAATACTGTCAGTGTTTGATCATCAGCTGCAGAATACTGTCAGTGTTTGATCATCAGCTGCAGAATACTGTCAGTGTTTGATCATCAGCTGCAGAATACTGTCAGTGTTTGATCATCAGCTGCAGAATACTGTCAGTGTTTGATCATCAGCTGCAGAATACTGTCAGTGTTTGATCATCTTGAGGGAATTTCATTCATATCGGAAAGAATACGGATCTGAAGTTGTTGAACATCGGGTTTTAAACTGAGGGTATACTGCATTGGTGGTACTTTAGAGGAAATTTGATGGCGGAGACTTTCCAGATGCCATTCGCCTCCGGAATGCGTGTTATTGGATATCTGAGACCCACGACTGGTGGTAAACAGAGCCACGGCCCGTAAACAAGCCAAAAACAAGCCAAACGCGGCCCTTCTCCGTTTACAGCTCCGCAGGCCGGCTTCTCTCGTTCGTCACAAACCCGGCGGTCTTTTTACGAGGCTCCAATTATCTACCGTCGGTTGTTTTTCGTAGCGAATTATCTTTGATGACGCTAAGCAGCCTCGCTAGCGACTGGTGCTGACAGCTGGTGGCGGCTCGAGCAATTACAGCGGCGTCGCCTCCGGCCAAAAGCGCCGATATGTTTAATTAGATTAGACGAACGCGGCAAACAAACAGCGATGACGGACCGAACCAATCGCGATCTGGCGGCCACTGGCTTCTCTGGGTCTGGCTTTCGTAAAGGTAGACACACGGTCTGCCTACCAGTGGTCATAAGCTAAACAAGGAACAGCCAGCGATAAACACACTCAAGCTCATTCTCACGAATTTGTTTACAACATTGTCTACAACGCCTTGAAACATCCATTAGCGAACAGGTATGCAGACTCTTTATTCGCATGGAGGCGTTAAGTGTTAAAAAACCCGACTGGCGTTTGTCACTTGTGTGCGTTCTCACTTTTTAGTTATCACAAGCTAAGGAATTGATCCATTAATGTGATCCAATTGATCCATTCATATGCAAAGAATCATGTCTAAGGATGATTTACCTTTCTGATTATTTAACAAGCGGACAAATGTACTACATAAACAAATTGGACGGATGCATGTTCATGGAGATCACATTCTCGTACAGCTGTGTCACCATGCAACATCCACCCTGTCACAAACACACCAACACAGCTGGCTGACACACCACACGTGTTGTTCGCCCTCGCCGGCCAACACCATCCCCTGTCACAAACACGCCAACACAGCTGGCTGACACATCACACGTGTTGTTCGCCCTCGCCGGCCAACACCATCCCCTGTCACAAACACGCCAACACAGCTGGCTGACCACACGTGTTGTTCGCCCTCGCCGGCCAACACCATCCCCTGTCACAAACACGCCAACACAGCTGGCTGACCACACGTGTTGTTCGCCCTCGCAAGCCAACACCATCCCCTGTCACAAACACACCAACACAGCTGACACATCACACGTGTTGTTCGCCCTCGCCGACCAACACCATCCCCTGTCACAAACACACCAACGCAGCTGACACACCACACGTGTTGTTCGCCCTCGCCGGCCAACACCATCCCCTGTCAGAAACACACCAACACAGCTGGCTGACACACCACACGTGTTGTTCGCCCTCGCCGGCCAACACCATCCCCTGTCAGAAACACACACCAACACAGCTGGCTGACACACCACACGTGTTGTTCGCCCTCGCCGGCCAACACCATCCCCTGTCAGAAACACACCAACACAGCTGGCTGACACACCACACGTGTTGTTCGCCCTCGCCGGCCAATACCATCCCCTATCACAAACACACCAACACAGCTGGCTGACACACCACACGTGTTGTTCGCCCTCGCCGGCCAACACCATCCCCTGTCACAAACACACCAACACAGCTGGCTGACACACCACACGTGTTGTTCGCCCTCGCCGGCCAACACCATCCCCTGTCACAAACACACCAACACAGCTGGCTGACACACCACACGTGTTGTTCGCCCTCGCCGGCCAACACCATCCCCTGTCACAAACACACCAACACAGCTGGCTGACACACCACACGTGTTGTTCGCCCTCGCCGGCCAACACCATCCCCTGTCACAAACACACCAACACAGCTGACACATCACACGTGTTGTTCGCCCTCGCCGGCCAACACCATCCCCTGTCACAAACACACCAACACAGCTGGCTGACACACCACACGTGTTGTTCGCCCTCGCCGGCCAACACCATCCCCTGTCACAAACACGCCAACACAGCTGGCTGACACACCACACGTGTTGTTCGCCCTCGCCGGCCAACACCATCCTCTGTCACAAACACACCAACACAGCTGGCTGACACACCACACGTGTTGTTCGCCCTCGCCGGCCAACACCATCCCCTGTCACAAACACGCCAACACAGCTGGCTGACACACCACACGTGTTGTTCGCCCTCGCAAGCCAACACCATCCCCTGTCACAAACACGCCAACACAGCTGGCTGACACACCACACGTGTTGTTCGCCCTCGCAAGCCAACACCATCCCCTGTCACAAACACACCAACACAGCTGGCTGACACACCACACGTGTTGTTCGCCCTCGCCGGCCAACACCATCCCCTGTCACAAACACACCAACACAGCTGGCTGACACACCACACGTGTTGTTCGCCCTCGCCGGCCAACACCATCCCCTGTCACAAACACACCAACACAGCTGGCTGACACACCACACGTGTTGTTCGCCCTCGCCGGCCAACACCATCCCCTGTCACAAACACACCAACACAGCTGGCTGACTCACCACACGTGTTGTTCGCCCTCGCCGGTCAACACCATCCCCTGTCAGAAACACACCAACACAGCTGGCTGACACATCACACGTGTTGTTCGCCCTCGCCGGCCAACACCATCCCCTGTCACAAACACACCAACACAGCTGGCTGACACACCACACGTGTTGTTCGCCCTCGCCGGCCAACACCATCCCCTGTCACAAACACACCAACACAGCTGACACATCACACGTGTTGTTCGCCCTCGCCGACCAACACCATCCCCTGTCACAAACACACCAACACAGCTGACACACCACACGTGTTGTTCGCCCTCGCCGGCCAACACCATCCCCTGTCACAAACACACCAACACAGCTGACACATCACACGTGTTGTTCGCCCTCGCCGGCCAACACCATCCCCTGTCACAAACACACCAACACAGCTGGCTGACACACCACACGTGTTGTTCGCCCTCGCCGGCCAACACCATCCCCTGTCACAAACACGCCAACACAGCTGGCTGACACACCACACGTGTTGTTCGCCCTCGCCGGCCAACACCATCCTCTGTCACAAACACACCAACACAGCTGGCTGACACACCACACGTGTTGTTCGCCCTCGCCGGCCAACACCATCCCCTGTCACAAACACACCAACACAGCTGGCTGACACACCACACGTGTTGTTCGCCCTCGCCGGCCAACACCATCCCCTGTCACAAACACGCCAACACAGCTGGCTGACACACCACACGTGTTGTTCGCCCTCGCAAGCCAACACCATCCCCTGTCACAAACACGCCAACACAGCTGGCTGACACACCACACGTGTTGTTCGCCCTCGCCGGCCAACACCATCCTCTGTCACAAACACACCAACACAGCTGGCTGACACACCACACGTGTTGTTCGCCCTCGCCGGCCAACACCATCCCCTGTCACAAACACGCCAACACAGCTGGCTGACACACCACACGTGTTGTTCGCCCTCGCCGGCCGACACCATCCCCTGTCACAAACACGCCAACACAGCTGGCTGACACACCACACGTGTTGTTCGCCCTCGCCGGCCAACACCATCCCCTGTCACAAACACACCAACACAGCTGGCTGACCACACGTGTTGTTCGCCCTCGCAAGCCAACACCATCCCCTGTCACAAACACACCAACACAGCTGACACACCACACGTGTTGTTCGCCCTCGCCGGCCAACACCATCCCCTGTCACAAACACGCCAACACAGCTGGCTGACCACACGTGTTGTTCGCCCTCGCAAGCCAACACCATCCCCTGTCACAAACACACCAACACAGCTGACACACCACACGTGTTGTTCGCCCTCGCCGGCCAACACCATCCCCTGTCACAAACACGCCAACACAGCTGGCTGACCACACGTGTTGTTCGCCCTCGCAAGCCAACACCATCCCCTGTCACAAACACACCAACACAGCTGACACACCACACGTGTTGTTCGCCCTCGCCGGCCAACACCATCCCCTGTCACAAACACACCAACACAGCTGGCTGACACACCACACGTGTTGTTCGCCCTCGCCGGCCAACACCATCCCCTGTCACAAACACGCCAACACAGCTGGCTGACACACCACACGTGTTGTTCGCCCTCGCCGGCCAACACCATCCTCTGTCACAAACACACCAACACAGCTGGCTGACACACCACACGTGTTGTTCGCCCTCGCCGGCCAACACCATCCCCTGTCACAAACACGCCAACACAGCTGGCTGACACACCACACGTGTTGTTCGCCCTCGCAAGCCAACACCATCCCCTGTCACAAACACACCAACACAGCTGGCTGACACACCACACGTGTTGTTCGCCCTCGCCGGCCAACACCATCCCCTGTCACAAACACGCCAACACAGCTGGCTGACACACCACACGTGTTGTTCGCCCTCGCCGGCCAACACCATCCCCTGTCACAAACACGCCAACACAGCTGGCTGACACACCACACGTGTTGTTCGCCCTCGCCGGCCAACACCATCCCCTGTCACAAACACGCCAACACAGCTGGCTGACACACCACACGTGTTGTTCGCCCTCGCCGGCCAACACCATCCCCTGTCACAAACACACCAACACAGCTGGCTGACACACCACACGTGTTGTTCGCCCTCGCCGGCCAACACCATCCCCTGTCACAAACACGCCAACACAGCTGACACATCACACGTGTTGTTCGCCCTCGCCGGCCAACACCATCCCCTGTCACAAACACACCAACACAGCTGACACACCACACGTGTTGTTCGCCCTCGCCGGCCAACACCATCCCCTGTCACAAACACACCAACACAGCTGGCTGACACACCACACGTGTTGTTCGCCCTCGCCGGCCAACACCATCCCCTGTCACAAACACACCAACACAGCTGACACATCACACGTGTTGTTCGCCCTCGCCGACCAACACCATCCCCTGTCACAAACACACCAACGCAGCTGACACATCACACGTGTTGTTCGCCCTCGCCGGCCAACCCATCCCCTGTCACAAACACGCCAACACAGCTGGCTGACACACCACACGTGTTGTTCGCCCTCGCCGGCCAACACCATCCCCTGTCACAAACACACCAACACAGCTGGCTGACACACCACACGTGTTGTTCGCCCTCGCCGGCCAACACCATCCCCTGTCACAAACACACCAACACAGCTGGCTGACTCACCACACGTGTTGTTCGCCCTCGCCGGCCAACACCATCCCCTGTCACAAACACACCAACACAGCTGGCTGACACACCACACGTGTTGTTCGCCCTCGCCGGCCAACACCATCCCCTGTCACAAACACACCAACACAGCTGGCTGACACACCACACATGTTGTTCGCCCTCGCCGGCCAACACCATCCCCTGTCACAAACACACCAACACAGCTGGCTGACACACCACACGTGTTGTTCGCCCTCGCCGGCCAACACCATCCCCTGTCACAAACACACCAACACAGCTGGCTGACACACCACACGTGTTGTTCGCCCTCGCCGGCCAACACCATCCCCTGTCACAAACACACCAACACAGCTGGCTGACACACCACACGTGTTGTTCGCCCTCGCCGGCCAACACCATCCCCTGTCACAAACACACCAACACAGCTGGCTGACACACCACACGGGTTGTTCGCCCTCGCCGGCCGACACCATCCTTGTCAGAAACACACCAACACAGCAGGGCCTCCTGTAAGAGATTTTGACTGGGGGCGGGGGTCACCCACCCATTTTTTCTGATGATAGGCTTTGGACATCCACCTGCCAAATCTTGCTGTACTTTCGGGTTTCGCGTACGGCACATTAACTGTGCTTGTCTGATGAATCACAAAAGTTGCATTTAATTTTATTTGTCACGCAGAAGCAGTTATGAAGAGAAGAACGGGAACCGAAATGTTCAAAGCCTTAAAATGCGCGCCGAAGGCGAGCAAATTTTTCCTGTTCAAGTTCCCGAATTTCTTCTTTTCTGAATGTATGACTGATGCTATTCGACCTTTATTCTCAGTAGGTAATCTTTGCTATTTATTATTTTGTTATTACTTCTGAGTAGGTATTTATATCTTTGAACCAAGTGTTGCTATTGTCACTCATCATATAAAACAAGCACGAGGTAGAACATTTGTTATCAAGGCAAACGTTAAGTAGAAGTACGCGCGTTTTTACGTACAATTCCATTGAATGTTTATGAATATTTAACTGCCATTAATTTAATTAGTTAATTGAATATACCTAGTTACGTCACCTAAATGAGTGATGATAAAGTGGTGATGATTAATGATACAAGTATGCATGACACAGCGTAGAGGTAATGGGAGTAATGCAACTGAGGGCAATGCAACCGATCTTTAGGGAGGTAGGTACTCCAACTGACATAGCCCTGCTGACTCGAACTGACATAGCCCGCACCCTGCTGGCACAATGTTTGAAGAATACCCCAACTACAAGTTTTTCCCGGAAATGACGAGATAACGGTGGTGCGGGAGCCCCGCAATTCTTGCTTCCACCTAATCACTGATCTTTACCGCAACCTCTCTGCAATTGTTGACCAAAGGTCATTTTAGGTCACGGCTTCAGATCAAGAGGCAGGTAAACTCACCTTCGAAAAAGTTTTAAGTGGCGTAAATTACATTGTGTTTGTCTCGTCGAGACGCTTTTCGCAATATGCAACATGACCCACCTGGGCCATCACATGACCTTGACCTGGAATACAAGTATTGATTGACCAAACCCGGTCATGCTTGGTGTGACTGAAGGCATCTTGATGAGACAAACACGATGATGTTAAAATCATTGTCATCTTAATTATGTAAAAATTATTAACGATTTTTTTTTATTTAGCGAATAGCCAGCATAACCTTTTGGTAACTTCCTAAAGCTAAACTATTGGGGATGGGGGACACTTTTTCAAGAGTTATCGATTGTTTTTCTGTTTATTTCCTGCGATCTTAGTTCCCGAAGCGATAAAAAGACGCTGGGGCAAAGTCCACAAGATGCCGAATTTTACCTTTGATGACTTTTGGGGACCTTAACTGCGGCGCTGCGCCATTTGTCGAGGGGTGTTCGTTAGACCTCCATAGCAAGGCGTGGAAATCTCTCGAGGCCCTGCCGGGCTCGGGAAACTGGGCCAACAGCTGGGGAAATAGTTGTAGCTATGGGTCTGAGCCACACTGTCTCTTAGGCTCAAGCGGTTAAATGTCGTGGGTCGAACCCGGGGGTGATGGAAGAGCCGAGTGGGCAAGGGGAGCAGCTGTCCCTCTCAAGAAGTTCGAGAGGCAATCAATATGCTTTGCTCCCATAAAACCTCAAGAGACTGAGTCTGAAACACGAGAAGAAAAATATGGAATGGTCTCCATCAGGCCTGACAAGGCTCCTCTCGGCCCGGCACGGTGCCCTCTCAGACCGGCAGAGGGCCATATCAGGCCTGTCGTGTGGCCTCTCAGACCTACATAGGGTATTATCAGACCAGCCTAAGGCCCCGTCAGACTGTTCGAAGGTCCTCTCAGAGTGCAGTAGCTCTCTCTCTTCAGATTTAAGATGGGTCCCTCTCAAATCTGACCTGGGCTTCTCAGACCGGCCGAGGACCCTCTCAGATCGACCGAGCTGCTCTGATTTAGTTTTTAGTTTAGTTTAGTTTAGTTTATTTCAATCATCATCAACGGGCCAATCAAACTCACTTATAGATGAAGTCACAAACGTAGCGAAACACACGCTAAAACACAAACATACCAACCTAAAAGGCACCATAAATCATGTGATATAAAATGCGATATAAGATAAAGACATGAGATATTAAGTGGGGACATGACTAGACTGAACACAAAAATACATGCGGCCTACCTAAAAGACATGACCTATGAGATATACAACACTATGACTACACTGACTAAGAGTATTGTAGTGGAGTAAACGATGACATGTTTCCTAAAATTATAAAAGACACCATACAACATATGATATAAAATGCGATACAAGACAAAACATGATATATTACATGAGTACATGACTAGACTGACAACTAAAACATATCCACGGCCTACCTAAAAGACATGACCTTTGATATATAAAAGCACTATGATTAGACTGACTAGAGTATTGTAGTGGAGTATACGATGACATGTTTCCTAACATTACCAATCCCTGTATGCCGGATATCTACGGTCCTTGTAGAGTTTAGGAACGTGTTGCAATGACGAGGGATTCTGACAAACATACTGGACTTGGCCGTGTTCACTCTGGCATGCGGCACGTGGAACAACAATCTGTTACGGAGTACACGGGGAGCAGCTGCCAACGGGAATGACTCTACAAGGAAAGACGAGTCAATTTTGTTGTTGTGAATGTTTCTCAGGAACATGATGTCGTATTGTAATCTTCTTGCAGCGAGAGATGCTAGTCCGAAATGGCGTAGAAGACTATCCTAATCCAAAGCGACATCTGCAACACGACAGCGAGCGCAGAGCCAAGTCAGGAACTTATGCTGAACTTTTTCAGTTCTTTTCAAGTGCGTGTTGGCAGCTCCTCCCCATATAACACAGCCATACTCTAGTATTGATCGAATATTTGCGCAGTATGTCGATATGATTGACTTGGGATTGACATCGTACAATGAGCGATCATTTTTTCCCGGTTTGAAACGATCTCATCAAAAGACCGAGAGCCCTGTTGGCTTTCTTCAGCACAGCGTCTACATGGGCACTAAAAGTCAACTTTCCGTCTAACATCACTCCCAGGTCTCGCATTTCGTGCACTCTTTGAATCACCTCACTTCCCATCGTGTAAACGCCTGTGATGAGTTTCGTTCGCAGAGTTAGTGAGAGGATTTTACCTTTCGCTGGGTTCAGTTTTAACTGCCACGCTGCCGACCACTGGCAGAGTCCATCTATATCAGCCATCTATATCATGATGGGCATAAAGGCCTCTCAGATCTGGAAAATATCAACACAGATCAGCCTGGGGTATCTCAGACGACCAATGGACCCCTCCGGCCGCCTGGAGGGATCCATACCCGCCTGAGAGGGTATACAATACCTTCTCAGACCGGCCGAGGGCCTTCTTAGGGCGGTCGCCTGCCCTCTCAGACCGACCGAGAGCACCCCCAGGCTGACCGTGGACCCTTTCAGACCAGCTTAAGATCCTATCAAGACCTGTCAGAGGCCACTTCAGGCCCAAGGCCCTCTAACCGGCTGAGGGCCACCTCAGGCCCTCAACCGGTCGTGACATACGATAGTACTTCCTTGGTTTGGTTTCATTTGTGGACCAAGCACTGCATTCTCTTGGAACCAAGGCAATAATTAGAACTTTCACCCTGTTCCGAGGGGTATTGGGGGCCGGGTCGACTTTTCAGAGGCCCATCGAAAGATTTGAACCCCGGTTCCTGGCAAAGGAAACAAACTTATCCTTCCACTGTGCCGATTGCCTTCCAATAGCACTTATTCATTGTCCAAACACTGGTCAGAATCGTCTTTTGTGCGCCGAAATTGAAGCCATATTTGCCATAAAATTATTATCTGAGTTTATTTACTTATTGTATGGCTCTCGTCATTAAATTTGCGTGTATTATTGTTTTTGGCCTTCATTTACTCCACCGATGTCGTTTTTGTATATACATCCGATGACAAATAGATGGCCCCCCAGTGACGCGATTTTGCCTCGACTGGGGGGGGGGGGATTGGCGGCTTCACTGGGGGGTCCGCAGCCCCCCCCCAGTTAACATTAACATGAGCCTCTTTCCTGCGGATGCAGAAGTTTTTCAATACGCGGACGATACCCAGCTGCTGGTCAGTGGTACCAAAAAGTGTCTGCTTGGCGTCATTTCGAGGCTTGAATCAGCCCTTGTCTCCCTCGATCAGTGGTTTAGAGC
This sequence comes from Chirona hameri, assembly GCA_036785665.1. Lineage (NCBI taxonomy): Eukaryota > Metazoa > Arthropoda > Thecostraca > Balanomorpha > Balanidae > Chirona > Chirona hameri. The sequence goes on from JAXIVJ010013616.1 coordinate 27,062, forward strand.
GAACGCCCTCAAAATAAACACAGAGAAAACACAAATCATCGCCTTTGGTTCTCGGCAAAACATGCGTAGGATTCAAAATATAGAGGTCAACTTCTCTGACGCAGTTCTGAAACCGTGCACGAGCGTCAAAAACCTCGGAGTGACATTTGATCACCTGCTGACCTGGGACAGTCACGTATCTCCGCAGTCTAAGCGCTGTTTCGGGACGCTGGCTGCTTTGTGCCAGCTCCGACACAATGTTCCGAGACCCGTCATTAAAGTTCTTGTGACAGCCCTGGTCCTTCCGCAGCTGCGGTACCGTATTTCTGTCTTTGGCAATGGCTCGAAGAAGAATATGAACAGGCTACATACAATTATGAATTTCGCAGCCAAGGTTATTTACGGCAGACGTAAATTCGACAGTGTCGGACCTGCGGAGTGACTTGGGCTGGATGACGTGTGAGCAGCTGTACACGTATCACACGCTCTGCTTACTGCACAAGGTCGTCCAATCTGGCGAACCCGAAGCCCTAGCTGGTGCTGTGTGCACAAACTCATCATTGCGTGAGCGACATACTAGGCAGGATGATCAGTTATATGTGCCCCGATCAAGGACTGAGGGTGGTAAACGTCGTTTTCGCGTACGTGCCCCGCTAATGTACAACTCGTTGCCGCCCGACGTTCGCCAGAGGTCCATTCGTGGTTTTCGAGGTAGCTTAAAGCGACATCTACTGAGCGACTATGGTGACTGAGACTGGCGTGTTGCTGTCCACTGCGTGCGAATGCCTGAGCATCCATGCATGCGAATGTCTAGTCATCGTGCTTGCGTGTTATTGTTTGGAAGTGTGCGTAACCCCATAATGTGATCCTCACTTTTCCTATGCTTTGTATGCTCCTTTGACGCTGAATGATCATAGCCACTAGTAGTGTGGATGTTCTGAGAAGTAAATACAATACAATACATGTTAGAGGAGGCCTTGCAACACAGCTGAACTCACGTGTTGTTCGCCCTCGCCTGCCGACACCATCCGTTCTCAAACGAACTCCTGTTAACACACCGAAACCTAACACTAATCAGACTGCGTTTTAGCTCCGGTCTATGTGACCTGGAAAAGCGCCTGAGGCGAGCAATCTGTCAGCGCTGGGGCGTTAGGCGGCAGCGATCTCAGTTATCCAAACAAACCGTTGGCCGCAGGATAATCTGTTTAGCGGAAGCGCCCAAAGACGTCGACACGAGCTGTTGTTGTATTTCGGCACGTGCTGGGTTTGTCATTGCGTGGCTGTTTCGTGTATGTCAACGGATACTCGAAGAAGCTTGTTAGGTGTGTTCGCGGAGAAACAGAGGCAGGATTGTATATCTGGAAGGACTAGGAGGACTGGATTGTACTATGATATTTGTTTAGGGCTGTGCGGAGCCATTGCTGCTTATTTAAACATATGCCTTTGCGCCGAATAGTGACCGCAATTCAATGATAATTTAACACGTGCAGTGGAGGGTGGGGGCACTTTTGTGCGCCCCCCCCCCCACCCCACATGTTTTTCGTGAATATTTCGAAAATGAAGCGGAGCAGGGCGGTGTTTATTGCGTGACATTAACTCCAACTCAATAGCGGATCGTTTGACGCAAACAAAAATCGCTCGATACATTTTTTAGTTATATGGATTTTGAGTCCAAGATGGCGGCCAGAATCGCGGTCGGCAAATCGATATCTTCGGAACCAACAGTCGGATCGGGATGATTAAAACGCCATTCTGTAGACAATGTCAATGTTCATCCCCGGAAATAATTTTGGACACATTGCCGGTGACCTGTGACGTCACAGAAGTCAAATTCAAAAACATTGTGACATTTGGCCAGATTTGACCTTCGTAACCTCGTTTGACCTTGAAGATATTGACCGAAGGTCAAGACAATTTACAAAATGCAGATCATCATAGCACCTACCTACCCTATAAGTTTCATCATTTTAGCTCTCATGCTATCGGAGATCTTAAGGGGGGGGGGGCACTAAAGTGCCCTCCCTCTCCACTGCGTGTTAGTAGCATACCCCTCTCCACTGCGCGTGTTAATGGTATAACGGGTTTGGCATTTGCCTCATTGCAACACTTCACTGAAATCTTAAATCTCCAAGTTTGCTTCATTGTGTACCTTTGCGACGTTTTGACAATCCAAAGAACTCTCCCTGGGTAATTAATTGTCAGCTTATGATTTGTGACACATCACGTCATCCCCACGTCAGAAATTAGTGGTATCCAAACCATCAAACACGTTAGGAGAATATGTTCTATTTTGTTGATACTGGTAACACCACCTGTTAAATATTTAGAATGGTTAGAACGGTCATTGACCTAGCAGCCACACGTTGAACCCCTGACAGCACCGGTGACCACACACCACACCATGGCACCGGTGACCGCACACCACACCATGGCCCCGGTGACCGCACCATGGCCCCGGTGACCACACACCACACCATGGCACCGGTGACCACACACCACACCATGGCACCGGTGACCGCACACCACACCACGGCCCCGGTGACCGCACACCACACCATGGCACCGGTGACCGCACCATGGCCCCGGTGACCACACACCACACCACGGCCCCGGTGACCGCACACCACACCATGGCACCGGTGACCGCACCATGGCCCCGGTGACCACACACCACACCATGGCACCGGTGACCGCACACCACACCATGGTCCCGGTGACCACACACCACACCATGGCACCGGTGACCGCACCATGGCCCCCGTGACCACACACCACACCATGGTCCCGGTGACCGCACACCACACCATGGTCCCGGTGACCGCACACCACACCATGGTCCCGGTGACCGCACACCACACCATGGCCCTGATGACCGCACACCACACCATGGCACCGGTGACCACACACCACACCATGGTCCCGGTGACCGCACACCACACCATGGTCCCGGTGACCGCACACCACACCATGGCCCCGGTGACCGCACACCACACCATGGCACCGGTGACCGCACCATGGCCCCCGTGACCACACACCACACCATGGTCCCGGTGACCGCACACCACACCATGGTCCCGGTGACCGCACACCACACCATGGCCCCGGTGACCGCACACCACACCATGGCACCGGTGACCGCACCATGGCCCCCGTGACCACACACCACACCATGGTCCCGGTGACCGCACACCACACCATGGTCCCGGTGACCGCACACCACACCATGGCCCCGGTGACCGCACACCACACCATGGCACCGGTGACCGCACCATGGCCCCCGTGACCACACACCACACCATGGTCCCGGTGACCGCACACCACACCATGGTCCCGGTGACCGCACACCACACCATGGCACCGGTGACCACACACCACACCATGGTCCCGGTGACCGCACACCACACCATGGCCCTGATGACCGCACACCACACCATGGCACCGGTGACCGCACACCACACCATGGCCCCGGTGACCACACACCACACCATGGTCCCGGTGACCGCACACCACACCATGGCACCGGTGACCGCACACCACACCATGGCCCCGGTGACCACACACCACACCATGGTCCCGGTGACCGCACACCACACCATGGCCCTGATGACCGCACACCACACCATGGCACCGGTGACCGCACACCACACCATGGCCCCGGTGACCACACACCACACCATGGTCCCGGTGACCGCACACCACACCATGGCCCCGGTGACCACACCATGGCCCCGGTGACCACACACCACACCATGGCACCGGTGACCGCACACCACACCATGGCCCCGGTGACCACACACCACACCATGGCCCCCCGGCACACCACACTATGGCCCCGGTGACCGCACACCACACCATAGCCCCCCGGCGCACGCCGTCCTCTTGGCGACCCTCTCAGCGCGCCGCCCGGCTGGACTTTACGACGCTGGTAATTGGTTCTACGGCTGGAGGGTAAATCGGACTGACTGGCCGGGCGCCGGAGGCTTTCTCCTGTGACCGACGACGCTCCGGGCCGAACCGGATTGCGGGATAGTTTACTATTCTGTGATTTGTCATAGGGAAGTTTACAGCGCCCCGGGGCGTCCGCACTCGATCTGGTTCAGTTAGCACTGCATGGGAAGGATTGAACCTATGGTCGAATTCAAATCAAACGGCTAGAATGGAAGTTACGAAATGTCAAATGCTGGTTCAGACATTGAGATGTGATAAGGAAAATTGCAATGACATATATCAGGACCTTGGGCACAGGCGTCGCATTAAAAATGGTCTGGTTTTGTTTTAGCATTCATTTATGTATTCATAGTATTTATGGGCACATGATCGAAAGTGGAATTATTTGATGATGCTCACGTTCTACCAACTCAATGCTATAAACATGTTACAAGATGCAATACTATTAACATCAGAATGCGATAATAGCATTACTTATCCCTGATATAGGATTCCTATAAGTCTTGATTTTTGCTCATTGTATGAAACTGAATTTCCTTTTTAGGTAGTCGTTGAAAAGCCAAATATTATTTTTTTTTCTCTCAAGAAATTGTAATTTTCCATGGGGTGTCATACCGTGGCATCGCCGAGTGAAAGGGGCGGCCTGGAGCGCTTCCCTGACTGTATAGACTGTACCGCCTTACAGGTGGGCTGTGCGGTACAGTATCGTATCCACGCTGCAGGGGACCGCCTTACAGAGGCGCTGTGCGGTACAGTATCTTATCCAAGCTGCAGGGGACCGCCTTACAGGTGTGCTGTGCGGTACAGTATCGTATCCACGCTGCAGGAGACCGCCTTACAGATGCGCTGTGCGGTACAGTATCGTATCCACGCTGCAGGGGACCGCCTTCGCCTTACAGGTGTGCTGTGCGGTACAGTATCGTATCCACGCTGCAGGGACCGCCTTACAGGTGTGCTGTGCGGTACAGTATCGTATCCACGCTGCAGGGGACCGCCTTGCAGTTGTGCTGTGCGGTACAGTATCGTATCCACGCTGCAGGAGACCGCCTTACAGATGCGCTGTGCGGTACAGTATCTTATCCACGCTGCAGGGGACCACCTTACAGATGCGCTGTGCGGTACAGTATCTTATCCACGCTGCAGGGGACCGCCTTACAGGTGTGCTGTGCGGTACCGTATCTTATCCACGCTGCAGGGGACCGCCTTACAGGTGTGCTGTGCGGTACAGTATCGTATCCACGCTGCAGGGGACCGCCTTACAGATGCGCTGTGCGGTACAGTATCTTATCCAAGCTGCAGGGGTCTTATCGAAGCCTCGGTTGGTGAGTTCCCGTTGACGGGAGCGTGGCTGGTCCGTACTCAGGCGGCCTCTGGCGGGTATGATTAATCGGGTCGTAACACGCCAGCCTAGTTATGCTATACATCAAACGTGCCCGGAGGCTATTTATGTCTCCAGGGGGTTCGGCTGGCTCAGTGTCGAATGGACGCGGAAGCTGGCCATTCGAAATCGGCCCACAGCGGCGGCAGTGGAGCTCGAATTTATCCTACCTGCAGCGGTATTCAATATCACAAGCTGCAAACAAAACTCTTCTCCGTCAAATTATACTTTCTCAGATTTCACTGAGAGCCGCTTACATTATCTGCCCACCCCGCCACGCCTGACCCCATTCCCATCTGACCCCAGCCTGGCACGGCTCGCCTCGCCCCCGCGTCCGGGGGGGGGGGGGGGGAGGGGCAGGGGGTGTCTGCACGCCACCACCGCGCAGTATTAGCTGTCACTCACACGCCGCCCAGGACCAGCGATAAACATCAACTATGTATGGAGCGGTCGCCGCCTCCCAGCTGCATCCCCACAATGGAGGAGCAGGCACGGTGATTGGCCACCAAAATTGACCCCGGGCGCTCCGCCGGCCGCCCACAACACGGGCAATGGGGTACCACAATTGAAAGCTATTGTAGATTGCGCTAATGCCAACTGCTACCAAGCGGACCGGCGTCTGTGCGTCAGTGTAGGGCGCATTGTTTACGGCGGAGTTTTGAAGGGGTTAGAGTGGTACAGATTGTGTTCAGACTTAAACAAAATGTTGATGTCTATGAGTGTATTCGAAACCTGAAAGCATTTCTCGCTGAGGTCAATCGTTTGACCTTGAAAGGTCAAAGAGTGCACGCGAGGTCGAATATCGGGTACCGCATAACTTTTCCCCTAAAGTACTTACCGAAGTCGTTTCAACGGCTAAATATTCCCACCAGCCTATCGACGGTGCACATCGAGCGATCTGACCGCCCCTGGTCACCGGTCGACCTCAGTTCACAACATAAGTTACCATTATGGCCTACGGGAGAATGACGACCAGGGGCGGTCCGATCACTCGTTGTGCACCGTCTATATAGGCTGGAGGGAATATTTAGCCGTTGAAACAACTTCGGTAAGTACTTTAGGGAAAAGTTATGCGGTACCCAAGATTTTACCTCACGTGTACTCTTTGACCTCCCGAGGTCAAACGATTGACCACAGCAAGAAATGCTTTCAGATTTCGAATACGCTCATAGAAACCAACATTTCGTATAAGTTTGAACACAATCGGCCTGTAAACAACGAATACGTATTTGGACGGCTCGTTCAATGGATGTTAGCGCCTTTCCATGTGACCTGAGGTCAAAAGGTGACCTGGAGGGTCAAGTCTTGCGTTGTGCACCTTCGGTCAGGGGCGGCGCCACGGATTTTTGTCAGGGGGGGCAAGCCAAAATTTAGGGGGCCTCCATTTGAGAGGGGGCCTCTATTTGAGAAGGGGCGTTTGACCTCCATAGGGCTCCTCTCACCTCTCCTCTGGCTTCCGGAGGGCCGCTTCTGGACTTCAGGGGCACCTCTGACCTCCATATGACCCCCTCTGGCCTACAGGGGCCACTTGGCTCGTGACCTCCAGAGGGCCTCTCTGGCTTTCAGTGGCCTTTCTGACCTCCAAAGGACCCTCTAGCCTCCAGTGACCTACCTCTGGCCTCCATAGGTCCACTCTGACCTCCCCTCTGGCTTCCAGATGGCCTCCTCTGCCCTTCAAATGCATCCTCTGACCTCCATAGGACCTCCTCTGGCTTCCAGGGGCCCCTGTGACCTCCACGATGGGGCCTGCGAGATGGGCCTCGTTGAAGCATGGATGGGCCTCCTTAAAGGACAGGGGGATATATGTTTGTCCCCTGCCCGACGACAGGGGGGTCTGCCCCTCCTGCACCCCCCCCCCCCCCCCGGTGGCGCCACCGCTGCCTTCGGTGGGTTAAAGGGAAGGCGATGGTGGTGTATTGGGTTCTCTAAGTTATTTTTTTGGGGAAAATCATGCGGCTCCCGGTCATTCTCTAATAGGCCATAATGGTAACCGTTGGTAGCAGTTGATCATCAGCGCCTCTAGCGGCAGAAAATGTATTGTGGTGACCCATTGTTTGTGGACAGGCGAGATCAAATGACAGGAAATGGTAGTCTGCGAATATCTGACTCTCTTAAATGCATCAGCATTGTATGCTGCCGTTGAAATGACAATGTGATGCGATATCAATATATAATTTGATGAAATTTGTGTGAATTTGAACAGGTGAAATTGGCCTGTAAAATTGGACATGTGAAATCGGAGGTGTCGTACCTATTGGTTGTTACGAGCGAGCGCGAATCGCTCGCTCGTCCTTCCGTGGAATATTGGAAAAATCTGAATATGAGCGGCCCGGCCCGACTCGACCCGACCCGTGGCGACGCTTTTGAGAAGCTTATATCTCTGCAACTACACGTCCGATTTACAAGCGGACTTCTTTGCTTAGCAGCCCCATCCGCCCTACCCTGTTTGAGGCCGGTGCTCACTCATGTGGGTGACTATCACTGCGCGTGGCGCGTGCCGCGTGAAGGGTGTTGAAAAGTGTTTTCTCGCAAAAACTCTGCAACGGCTGAGCCGATTGTGTTCAAATTTGGTGTGTGGTTAGGGACCTCTCAGCCGCCACTTTCCCACAAGTCAGGGGTGGGGTGCCTCTGCACGTGCGCGCGTGCCACCCGTATTATATATCTCAGGAACGGCTGAGCCGTTTGTGGTCAAATTCAGTGTGTAGTTAGGGACCAGAGTTCGCCATGGGCTGAGCTGGCCCTATGGGCCATGGACTGGGCTGGGCCTGGGCCGGGCCTCAACTTTAAGGAAATCACTGGGCTCTGGATTGGCCTGGGCCTGACAATTTTGAAGTAATACGCGCGTCGCACAAGCTCAGGTCAGAGCTCAAAAATATTTTAACCAGCTACACAGCAACCACTTACACAGCAACACGCTGTTGCTGTGGCTGTTTTTTTTTTGTTAGCATAGTTGGTTTATTGTTTCACATTTATAGTATATCACATTTATAGTATATAGTATACATATGCTAGGATAATTATTCAAATTTTGTTAAAATAATGATATGCTTAATCTGAACGGGCCGGACCGGGCCTGGGCCACAATATTATGAATTTGACCGGGCCTGGTCCGGGCCTGGGCTTGGTGTTCATGGGCCTGGGCCGGGCCGGGTTGGGGGTTGGTGGGCCCGTGACGAACACTGTTAGTGACCTCTCAGCCGCCTCTTTCCCACAAGGCAGGGGTGGGTGCCTCTGCACGTGCGCACGTGCGCACCTTTCTTGTATCTCAGAAACTACTTGCCCTACCGAGTTGAAATTCACCATACATTTCCTTCGCGCTCGCTCGTTCATCGCCAACTACGGCGCCTTACTGGTATGATATTGCATGTTTAATATCTGACGTGTAAAATTAGACGTAGAATTCGGACACTTCAAATTTGGAAACTTTTGTCCATATATGATAAGCTACCCGAGTGGAATGGTCAGTGAGATATGTTTGGTAATCGCTCCTTAATCTAAGCAACTTCAATGTCCATTAGCCATAAGGATTAACTAAAGTTCAGAAGGAATCCTTGCAAGGGCCTGAGCAGGCACATGTCAGACCAGGCGGCCACAACTGGCCCTAATTTCCTCCTCCACTTCGTCAGAAGGGGGTAGAAACGTGTCAGTTGAAGCATCATGGAACTGCCTGTTAACTTCAGCAGAGCTCTCCAAAGCGTCTGCCACGTGACTGCCGAGCTGCTCCTCGCGAGGGCCACTCCCCTCCCCTGGTATCCCCCTTCCCGCCAGCGCTGGACGGGGCTGGACAGTTCCCGGTTGTGTTGGCTAGCTGAGCTGAACCGTACTGGCCCTGTTGTTCCGCTCTTATAACTGCGGCTTTTTGTCCTATCTGATTCATATCTGGGTCTGGTTCATATCCAGCTAGGATAACCTGTCACTTTGAGTTGCTGATGTCGTATTTTATGGTGCGAACGCTAAGACCGATTTTAGGAGTACAAATGTATTAAAATGTTTTCAAAACTGCCTGTTTCGGCAGGTATCATGTTAACATTGTTTGTGAATACTGAGGTGAAGAACACGAGTCCGTCCGATCAGTGAAGACACGGGGATTTGCAAAACAGATTAAAAAAACACACCTAGTTATGAGGGTTTCGGTCGCTGATCTACCATTCTCATAGCAGAGAGGGGAGGAGAGGCTAGGATAGAGATTGGGGTAAACAGGCTGAATCCGCCCTCCAGATCGCAGACAAAATGGCGGTTATGGACGTAACTTTAGGACCAGCGAAGAGGTCTCCTAATTTTACGAATATTATATATAGATGACTTC
>JAXIVJ010013617.1:0-36671 GCA_036785665.1 Chirona hameri
TCACTGTGTTACATTCCTGGGACCGACATCACCTCTCACTGTATACCCTGCAGTCCTGGGACCGACATCACCTCTCACTGTGTTACAGTCCTGGGACCGACATCACCTCTCACTGTGTTACAGTCCTGGGACCGACATCACCTCTTACTGTGTTACAGTCCTGGGACCGACATCACCTCTCACTGTGTTACATTCCTGGGACCGACATCACCTCTCACTGTGTACCCTGCAGTCCTGGGACCGACATCACCTCTCACTGTGTTACAGTCCTGGGACCGACATCACCTCTTACTGTGTTACAGTCCTGGGACCGACATCACCTCTCACTGTGTTACATTCCTGGGACCGACATCACCTCTCACTGTGTTACAGTCCTGGGACCGACATCACCTCTCACTGTGTTACAGTCCTGGGACCGACATCACCTCTCACTGTGTACCCTGCAGTCCTGGGACCGACATCACCTCTCACTGTGTTACAGTCCTGGGACCCACATCACCTCTCACTGTGTTACAGTCCTGGGACCGACATCACCTCTCACTGTGTTACAGTCCTGGGACCGACATCACCTCTCACTGTGTTACAGTCCTGGGACCGACATCACCTCTCACTGTGTTACATTCCTGGGACCGACATCACCTCTCACTGTGTTACAGTCCTGGGACCGATATCACCTCTCACTGTGTTACAGTCCTGGGACCGACATCACCTCTCACTGTTTTACAGTCCTGGGACCGACATCACCTCTCACTGTGTTACAGTCCTGGGACCGACATCACCTCTCACTGTGTTACATTCCTGGGACCGACATCACCTCTCACTGTGTTACAGTCCTGGGACCGACATCACCTCTCACTGTGTTACAGTCCTGGGACCGACATCATCTCTCACTGTGTTGCAGTCCTGGGACCGACATCACCTCTCACTGTGTTACAGTCCTGGGACCGACATCATCTCTCACTGTGTTGCAGTCCTGGGACCGACATCACCTCTCACTGTGTTACAGTCCTGGGACCGACATCATCTCTCACTGTGTTGCAGTCCTGGGACCGACATCACCTCTCACTGTGTTACAGTCCTGGGACCGACATCACCTCTCACTGTGTTACAGTCCTGGGACCGACATCACCTCTCACTGTGTTACAGTCCTGAGACCGACATCACCTCTCACTGTGTTACAGTTCTGGGACCGACATCACCTCTCACTGTGTTACATTCCTGGGACCGACATCACCTCTCACTGTATACTCTGCAGTCCTGGGACCGACATCACCTCTCACTGTGTTACAGTCCTGGGACCCACATTACCTCTCACTGTGTTACAGTCCTGGGACCGACATCACCTCTCACTGTGTTGCAGTCCTGAGACCGACATCACCTCTCACTGTGTTACAGTCCTGGGACCGACATCACCTCTCACTGTGTTACATTCCTGGGACCGACATCACCTCTCACTGTATACCCTGCAGTCCTGGGACCGACATCACCTCTCACTGTGTTACAGTCCTGGGACCCACATCACCTCTCACTGTGTACCCTGCAGTCCTGGGACCGACATCACCTCTCACTGTGTTACAGTCCTGGGACCGACATCACCTCTCACTGTGTTACATTCCTGGGACCGACATCACCTCTCACTGTGTTACAGTCCTGGGACCGACATCACCTCTCACTGTGTTTACAGTCCTGGGACCGACATCACCTCTCACTGTGTTACAGTCCTGGGACCGACATCACCTCTCACTGTGTTACAGTCCTGGGACCGACATCACCTCTCACTGTGTTACAGTCCTGGGACCGACATCACCTCTCACTGTGTTACAGTCCTGGGACCGACATCACCTCTCACTGTGTTACAGTCCTGGGACCGACATCACCTCTCACTGTGTTACAGTCCTGGGACCGACATCACCTCTCACTGTGTACCCTGCAGTCCTGGGACCGACATCACCTCTCACTGTGTTACAGTCATGGGAACGACATCACCTCTCACTGTGTTACAGTCCTGGGACCGACATCACCTCTCACTGTGTTACAGTCCTGGGACCGACATTACCTCTCACTGTGTTACAGTCCTGGGACCGACATCACCTCTCACTGTGTTGCAGTCCTGGGACCGACATCACCTCTCACTGTGTTACAGTCCTGGGACCGACATCACCTCACACTGTGTTACAATCCTGGGACCGACATCACCTCTCACTGTGTTACAGTCCTGGGACCGACATCACCTCTCACTGTGTTACAGTCCTGGGACCGACATCACCTCTCACTGTGTACCCTGCAGTCCTGGGACCGACATCACCTCTCACTGTGTTACAGTCCTGGGACCGACATCACCTCTCACTGTGTTACAGTCCTGGGACCGACATAACCTCTCACTGTTTTACAGTCCTGGGACCGACATCACCTCTCACTGTGTTACAGTCCTGGGACCGACATCACCTCTCACTGTGTACCCTGCAGTCCTGGGACCGACATCACCTCTCACTGTGTTACAGTCCTGGGACCGACATCACCTCTCACTGTGTTACAGTCCTGGGACCGATATCACCTCTCACTGTGTTACAGTCCTGGGACCGACATCACCTCTCACTGTGTTACAGTCCTGGGACCCACATCACCTCTCACTGTGTTACAGTCCTGGGACCCACATCACCTCTCACTGTGTACCCTGCAGTCCTGGGACCGACATCACCTCTCACTGTGTTACAGTCCTGGGACCGACATCACCTCTCACTGTGTACCCTGCAGTCCTGGGACCGACATCACCTCTCACTGTGTTACAGTCCTGGGACCGACATCACCTCTCACTGTGTACCCTGCAGTCCTGGGACCGACATCACCTCTCACTGTGTTACAGTCCTGGGACCGACATCACCTCTCACTGTGTTACAGTCCTGGGACCGACATCACCTCTCACTGTGTTACAGTCCTGGGACCGACATCACCTCTCACTGTGTTACAGTCCTGGGACCGACATCACCTCTCACTGTGTTACAGTCCTGGGACCGACATTACCTCTCACTGTGTTACAGTCCTGGGACCGACATCACCTCTCACTGTGTTACAGTCCTGGGACCGACATCACCTCTCACTGTGTTACAGTCCTGGGACCGACATCACCTCTCACTGTGTTACAGTCCTGGGACCGACATCACCTCTCACTGTGTTACAGTCCTGGGACCGACATCACCTCTCACTGGGTTACAGTCCTGGGACCGACATCACCTCTCACTGTGTTACAGTCCTGGGACCAACATCACCTCTCACTGTGTTACAGTCCTGGGACCGACATCACCTCTCACTGTGTTACAGTCCTGGGACCGACATCACCTCTCACTGTGTTACAGTCCTGAGACCGACATCACCTCTCACTGTGTTACAGTCCTGGGACCGACATCACCTCTCACTGTGTTACATTCCTGGGACCGACATCACCTCTCACTGTATACTCTGCAGTCCTGGGACCGACATCACCTCTCACTGTGTTACAGTCCTGGGACCCACATTACCTCTCACTGTGTTACAGTCCTGGGACCGACATCACCTCTCACTGTGTTGCAGTCCTGAGACCGACATCACCTCTCACTGTGTTACAGTCCTGGGACCGACATCACCTCTCACTGTGTTACATTCCTGGGACCGACATCACCTCTCACTGTATACCCTGCAGTCCTGGGACCGACATCACCTCTCACTGTGTTACAGTCCTGGGACCCACATCACCTCTCACTGTGTACCCTGCAGTCCTGGGACCGACATCACCTCTCACTGTGTTACAGTCCTGGGACCGACATCACCTCTCACTGTGTTACATTCCTGGGACCGACATCACCTCTCACTGTGTTACAGTCCTGGGACCGACATCACCTCTCACTGTGTTTACAGTCCTGGGACCGACATCACCTCTCACTGTGTTACAGTCCTGGGACCGACATCACCTCTCACTGTGTTACAGTCCTGGGACCGACATCACCTCTCACTGTGTTACAGTCCTGGGACCGACATCACCTCTCACTGTGTTACAGTCCTGGGACCGACATCACCTCTCACTGTGTTACAGTCCTGGGACCGACATCACCTCTCACTGTGTTACAGTCCTGGGACCGACATTACCTCTCACTGTGTTACAGTCCTGGGACCGACATCACCTCTCACTGTGTTACAGTCCTGGGACCGACATCACCTCTCACTGTGTACCCTGCAGTCCTGGGACCGACATCACCTCTCACTGTGTTACAGTCCTGGGACCGACATCACCTCTCACTGTTACAGTCCTGGGACCGACATCACCTCTCACTGTGTTACAGTCCTGGGACCGACATCACCTCTTACTGTGTTACAGTCCTGGGACCGACATCACCTCTCACTGTGTTACAGTCCTGGGACCGACATCACCTCTCACTGTATACCCTGCAGTCCTGGGACCGACATCACCTCTCACTGTGTTACAGTCCTGGGACCGACATCACCTCTCACTGTGTTACAGTCCTGGGACCGACATCACCTCTCACTGTGTTACAGTCCTGGGACCGACATCACCTCTCACTGTGTTACAGTCCTGGGACTGACATCACCTCTCACTGTGTACCCTGCAGTCCTGGGACCGACATCACCTCTCACTGTGTTACAGTCCTGAGACCGACATCACCTCTCACTGTGTTACAGTCCTGGGACCGACATCACCTCTCACTGTGTTACAGTCCTGGGACCGACATCACCTCTCACTGTGTTACAGTCCTGGGACCGACATCATCTCTCACTGTGTTACAGTCCTGGGACCGACATCACCTCTCACTGTGTTACAGTCCTGGGACCGACATCACCTCTCACTGTACCCTGCAGTCCTGGGACCGACATCACCTCTCACTGTGTTACAGTCCTGGGACCGACATCACCTCTCACTGTGTTACAGTCCTGGGACCGACATCACCTCTCACTGTGTTACAGTCCTGGGACCGACATCACCTCTCACTGTGTTACAGTCCTGGGACCGACATCACCTCTCACTGTACCCTGCAGTCCTGGGACCGACATCACCTCTCACTGTGTTACAGTCCTGGGACCGACATCACCTCTCACTGTGTTACAGTCCTGGGACCGACATCACCTCTCACTGTGTTACAGTCCTGGGACCGACATCACCTCTCACTGTGTTACAGTCCTGGGACCGACATCACCTCTCACTGTGTTACAGTCCTGGGACCGACATCATCTCTCACTGTGTTACAGTCCTGGGACCGACATCACCTCTCACTGTGTTACAGTCCTGGGACCGACATCACCTCTCACTGTACCCTGCAGTCCTGGGACCGACATCACCTCTCACTGTGTTACAGTCCTGGGACCGACATCACCTCTCACTGTGTTACAGTGCTGGGACCGACATCACCTCTCACTGTGTTACAGTCCTGGGACCGACATCACCTCTCACTGTGTTACAGTCCTGGGACCGACATCACCTCTCACTGTGTTACAGTCCTGGGACCGACATCACCTCTCACTGTGTTACATTCCTGGGACCGACATCACCTCTCACTGTGTTACAGTCCTGGGACCGACATCACCTCTCACTGTGTACCCTGCAGTCCTGGGACCGACATCACCTCTCACTGTGTTACAGTCATGGGAACGACATCACCTCTCACTGTGTTACAGTCCTGGGACCGACATCACCTCTCACTGTGTTACAGTCCTGGGACCGACATTACCTCTCACTGTGTTACAGTCCTGGGACCGACATCACCTCTCACTGTGTTGCAGTCCTGGGACCGACATCACCTCTCACTGTGTTACAGTCCTGGGACCGACATCACCTCACACTGTGTTACAATCCTGGGACCGACATCACCTCTCACTGTGTTACAGTCCTGGGACCGACATCACCTCTCACTGTGTTACAGTCCTGGGACCGACATCACCTCTCACTGTGTACCCTGCAGTCCTGGGACCGACATCACCTCTCACTGTGTTACAGTCCTGGGACCGACATCACCTCTCACTGTGTTACAGTCCTGGGACCGACATCACCTCTCACTGTTTTACAGTCCTGGGACCGACATCACCTCTCACTGTGTTACAGTCCTGGGACCGACATCACCTCTCACTGTGTACCCTGCAGTCCTGGGACCGACATCACCTCTCACTGTGTTACAGTCCTGGGACCGACATCACCTCTCACTGTGTTACAGTCCTGGGACCGATATCACCTCTCACTGTGTTACAGTCCTGGGACCGACATCACCTCTCACTGTGTTACAGTCCTGGGACCCACATCACCTCTCACTGTGTTACAGTCCTGGGACCCACATCACCTCTCACTGTGTACCCTGCAGTCCTGGGACCGACATCACCTCTCACTGTGTTACAGTCCTGGGACCGACATCACCTCTCACTGTGTACCCTGCAGTCCTGGGACCGACATCACCTCTCACTGTGTTACAGTCCTGGGACCGACATCACCTCTCACTGTGTACCCTGCAGTCCTGGGACCGACATCACCTCTCACTGTGTTACAGTCCTGGGACCGACATCACCTCTCACTGTGTTACAGTCCTGGGACCGACATCACCTCTCACTGTGTTACAGTCCTGGGACCGACATCACCTCTCACTGTGTTACAGTCCTGGGACCGACATCACCTCTCACTGTGTTACATTCCTGGGACCGACATCACCTCTCACTGTGTTACAGTCCTGGGACCGACATCACCTCTCACTGTGTTACAGTCCTGGGACCGACATCACCTCTCACTGTATACCCTGCAGTCCTGGGACCGACATCACCTCTCACTGTGTTACAGTCCTGGGACCGACATCACCTCTCACTGTGTTACAGTCCTGGGACCGACATCACCTCTCACTGTGTTACAGTCCTGGGACCGACATCACCTCTCACTGTGTACCCTGCAGTCCTGGGACCGACATCACCTCTCACTGTGTTACATTCCTGGGACCGACATCACCTCTCACTGTGTTACATTCCTGGGACCGACATCATCTCTCACTGTGTTACATTCCTGGGACCGACATCATCTCTCACTGTGTTACAGTCCTGGGACCGACATCACCTCTCACTGTGTTACAGTCCTGGGACCGACATCACCTCTCACTGTGTTACATTCCTGGGACCGACATCACCTCTCACTGTATACCCTGCAGTCCTGGGACCGACATCACCTCTCACTGTGTTACAGTCCTGGGACCGACATCACCTCTCACTGTGTTACAGTCCTGGGACCGACATCACCTCTTACTGTGTTACAGTCCTGGGACCGACATCACCTCTCACTGTGTTACATTCCTGGGACCGACATCACCTCTCACTGTGTACCCTGCAGTCCTGGGACCGACATCACCTCTCACTGTGTTACAGTCCTGGGACCGACATCACCTCTTACTGTGTTACAGTCCTGGGACCGACATCACCTCTCACTGTGTTACATTCCTGGGACCGACATCACCTCTCACTGTGTTACAGTCCTGGGACCGACATCACCTCTCACTGTGTTACAGTCCTGGGACCGACATCACCTCTCACTGTGTACCCTGCAGTCCTGGGACCGACATCACCTCTCACTGTGTTACAGTCCTGGGACCCACATCACCTCTCACTGTGTTACAGTCCTGGGACCGACATCACCTCTCACTGTGTTACAGTCCTGGGACCGACATCACCTCTCACTGTGTTACAGTCCTGGGACCGACATCACCTCTCACTGTGTTACATTCCTGGGACCGACATCACCTCTCACTGTGTTACAGTCCTGGGACCGATATCACCTCTCACTGTGTTACAGTCCTGGGACCGACATCACCTCTCACTGTTTTACAGTCCTGGGACCGACATCACCTCTCACTGTGTTACAGTCCTGGGACCGACATCACCTCTCACTGTGTTACATTCCTGGGACCGACATCACCTCTCACTGTGTTACAGTCCTGGGACCGACATCACCTCTCACTGTGTTACAGTCCTGGGACCGACATCATCTCTCACTGTGTTGCAGTCCTGGGACCGACATCACCTCTCACTGTGTTACAGTCCTGGGACCGACATCATCTCTCACTGTGTTGCAGTCCTGGGACCGACATCACCTCTCACTGTGTTACAGTCCTGGGACCGACATCATCTCTCACTGTGTTGCAGTCCTGGGACCGACATCACCTCTCACTGTGTTACAGTCCTGGGACCGACATCACCTCTCACTGTGTTACAGTCCTGGGACCGACATCACCTCTCACTGTGTTACAGTCCTGAGACCGACATCACCTCTCACTGTGTTACAGTCCTGGGACCGACATCACCTCTCACTGTGTTACATTCCTGGGACCGACATCACCTCTCACTGTATACTCTGCAGTCCTGGGACCGACATCACCTCTCACTGTGTTACAGTCCTGGGACCCACATTACCTCTCACTGTGTTACAGTCCTGGGACCGACATCACCTCTCACTGTGTTGCAGTCCTGAGACCGACATCACCTCTCACTGTGTTACAGTCCTGGGACCGACATCACCTCTCACTGTGTTACATTCCTGGGACCGACATCACCTCTCACTGTATACCCTGCAGTCCTGGGACCGACATCACCTCTCACTGTGTTACAGTCCTGGGACCCACATCACCTCTCACTGTGTACCCTGCAGTCCTGGGACCGACATCACCTCTCACTGTGTTACAGTCCTGGGACCGACATCACCTCTCACTGTGTTACATTCCTGGGACCGACATCACCTCTCACTGTGTTACAGTCCTGGGACCGACATCACCTCTCACTGTGTTTACAGTCCTGGGACCGACATCACCTCTCACTGTGTTACAGTCCTGGGACCGACATCACCTCTCACTGTGTTACAGTCCTGGGACCGACATCACCTCTCACTGTGTTACAGTCCTGGGACCGACATCACCTCTCACTGTGTTACAGTCCTGGGACCGACATCACCTCTCACTGTGTTACAGTCCTGGGACCGACATCACCTCTCACTGTGTTACAGTCCTGGGACCGACATTACCTCTCACTGTGTTACAGTCCTGGGACCGACATCACCTCTCACTGTGTTACAGTCCTGGGACCGACATCACCTCTCACTGTGTTACAGTCCTGGGACCGACATCACCTCTCACTGTGTTACAGTCCTGGGACCGACATCACCTCTCACTGTGTTACAGTCCTGGGACCGACATCACCTCTCACTGGGTTACAGTCCTGGGACCGACATCACCTCTCACTGTGTTACAGTCCTGGGACCAACATCACCTCTCACTGTGTTACAGTCCTGGGACCGACATCACCTCTCACTGTGTTACAGTCCTGGGACCGACATCACCTCTCATTGTGTTACAGTCCTGGGACCGACATCACCTCTCACTGTGTTACAGTCCTGGGACCGACATCACCTCTCACTGTGTTACAGTCCTGGGACCGACATCACCTCTCACTGTGTTACAGTCCTGGGACCGACATCACCTCTCACTGTGTTACAGTCCTGGGACCGACATCACCTCTCACTGTGTTACAGTCCTGGGACCAACATCACCTCTCACTGTGTTACAGTCCTGGGACCGACATCACCTCTCACTGTGTTACAGTCCTGGGACCAACATCACCTCTCACTGTGTTACAGTCCTGGGACCGACATCACCTCTCACTGTGTTACAGTCCTGGGACCGACATCACCTCTCACTGTGTTACAGTCCTGGGACCGACATCACCTCTCACTGTGTTACAGTCCTGGGACCAACATCACCTCTCACTGTGTTACAGTCCTGGGACCGACATCACCTCTCACTGTGTTACAGTCCTGGGACCGACATCACCTCTCACTGTGTTACAGTCCTGGGACCGACATCACCTCTCACTGTGTTACAGTCCTGGGACCGACATCACCTCTCACTGTGTTACAGTCCTGGGACTGACATCACCTCTCACTGTGTTACAGTCCTGGGACCGACATCACCTCTCACTGTGTTACAGTCCTGGGACCGACATCACCTCTCACTGTGTTACAGTCCTGGGACCGACATCACCTCTCACTGTGTTACAGTCCTGGGACCGACATCACCTCTCACTGTGTTACAGTCCTGGGACCGACATCACCTCTCACTGTGTTACAGTCCTGGGACCAACATCACCTCTCACTGTGTTACAGTCCTGGGACCGACATCACCTCTCACTGTGTTACAGTCCTGGGACCGACATCACCTCTCACTGTGTTACAGTCCTGGGACCGACATCACCTCTCACTGTGTTACAGTCCTGGGACCGACATCACCTCTCACTGTGTTACAGTCCTGGGACCGACATCACCTCTCACTGTGTACCCTGCAGTCCTGGGACTGACATCACCTCTCACTGTGTTACAGTCCTGGGACCGACATCACCTCTCACTGTGTTACAGTCCTGGGACCGACATCACCTCTCACTGTGTTACAGTCCTGGGACCGACATCACCTCTCACTGTGTTACAGTCATGGGACTGACATCACCTCTCACTGTGTTACAGTCCTGGGACCGACATCACCTCTCACTGTGTTACAGTCCTGGGACCGACATCACCTCTCACTGTGTTACAGTCCTGGGACCGACATCACCTCTCACTGTGTTACAGTCCTGGGACCGACATCACCTCTCACTGTGTTACAGTCATGGGACCGACATCACCTCTCACTGTGTTACAGTCCTGGGACCGACATCACCTCTCACTGTGTTACAGTCCTGGGACCGACATCACCTCTCACTGTGTTACAGTCCTGGGACCGACATCACCTCTCACTGTGTTACAGTCCTGGGACCGACATCACCTCTCACTGTGTTACAGTCCTGGGACCGACATCACCTCTCACTGTGTTACAGTCCTGGGACCGACATCACCTCTCACTGTGTTACAGTCCTGGGACCGACATCACCTCTCACTGTGTTACAGTCCTGGGACCAACATCACCTCTCACTGTGTTACAGTCCTGGGACCGACATCACCTCTCACTGTGTTACAGTCCTGGGACCAACATCACCTCTCACTGTGTTACAGTCCTGGGACCGACATCACCTCTCACTGTGTTACAGTCCTGGGACCAACATCACCTCTCACTGTGTTACAGTCCTGGGACCGACATCACCTCTCACTGTGTTACAGTCCTGGGACCGACATCACCTCTCACTGTGTTACAGTCCTGGGACCGACATCACCTCTAACTGTGTTACAGTCCTGGGACCAACATCACCTCTCACTGTGTTACAGTCCTGGGACCGACATCACCTCTCACTGTGTTACAGTCCTGGGACCGACATCACCTCTCACTGTGTTACAGTCCTGGGACCGACATCACCTCTCACTGTGTTACAGTCCTGGGACCGACATCACCTCTCACTGTGTTACAGTCCTGGGACCGACATCACCTCTCACTGTGTTACAGTCCTGGGACCGACATCACCTCTCACTGTGTTACAGTCCTGGGACCGACATCACCTCTCACTGTGTTACAGTCCTGGGACCGACATTACCTCTCACTGTGTTACAGTCCTGGGACCGACATCACCTCTCACTGTGTTACAGTCCTGGGACCGACATCACCTCTCACTGTGTTACAGTCCTGGGACCGACATCACCTCTCACTGTGTTACAGTCCTGGGACCGACATCACCTCTCACTGTGTTACAGTCCTGGGACCGACATCACCTCTCACTGGGTTACAGTCCTGGGACCGACATCACCTCTCACTGTGTTACAGTCCTGGGACCAACATCACCTCTCACTGTGTTACAGTCCTGGGACCGACATCACCTCTCACTGTGTTACAGTCCTGGGACCGACATCACCTCTCATTGTGTTACAGTCCTGGGACCGACATCACCTCTCACTGTGTTACAGTCCTGGGACCGACATCACCTCTCACTGTGTTACAGTCCTGGGACCGACATCACCTCTCACTGTGTTACAGTCCTGGGACCGACATCACCTCTCACTGTGTTACAGTCCTGGGACCGACATCACCTCTCACTGTGTTACAGTCCTGGGACCAACATCACCTCTCACTGTGTTACAGTCCTGGGACCGACATCACCTCTCACTGTGTTACAGTCCTGGGACCAACATCACCTCTCACTGTGTTACAGTCCTGGGACCGACATCACCTCTCACTGTGTTACAGTCCTGGGACCGACATCACCTCTCACTGTGTTACAGTCCTGGGACCGACATCACCTCTCACTGTGTTACAGTCCTGGGACCAACATCACCTCTCACTGTGTTACAGTCCTGGGACCGACATCACCTCTCACTGTGTTACAGTCCTGGGACCGACATCACCTCTCACTGTGTTACAGTCCTGGGACCGACATCACCTCTCACTGTGTTACAGTCCTGGGACCGACATCACCTCTCACTGTGTTACAGTCCTGGGACCGACATCACCTCTCACTGTGTTACAGTCCTGGGACCGACATCACCTCTCACTGTGTTACAGTCCTGGGACCGACATCACCTCTCACTGTGTTACAGTCCTGGGACCGACATCACCTCTCACTGTGTTACAGTCCTGGGACCGACATCACCTCTCACTGTGTTACAGTCCTGGGACCGACATCACCTCTCACTGTGTTACAGTCCTGGGACCAACATCACCTCTCACTGTGTTACAGTCCTGGGACCGACATCACCTCTCACTGTGTTACAGTCCTGGGACCGACATCACCTCTCACTGTGTTACAGTCCTGGGACCGACATCACCTCTCACTGTGTTACAGTCCTGGGACCGACATCACCTCTCACTGTGTTACAGTCCTGGGACCGACATCACCTCTCACTGTGTACCCTGCAGTCCTGGGACTGACATCACCTCTCACTGTGTTACAGTCCTGGGACCGACATCACCTCTCACTGTGTTACAGTCCTGGGACCGACATCACCTCTCACTGTGTTACAGTCCTGGGACCGACATCACCTCTCACTGTGTTACAGTCATGGGACTGACATCACCTCTCACTGTGTTACAGTCCTGGGACCGACATCACCTCTCACTGTGTTACAGTCCTGGGACCGACATCACCTCTCACTGTGTTACAGTCCTGGGACCGACATCACCTCTCACTGTGTTACAGTCCTGGGACCGACATCACCTCTCACTGTGTTACAGTCATGGGACCGACATCACCTCTCACTGTGTTACAGTCCTGGGACCGACATCACCTCTCACTGTGTTACAGTCCTGGGACCGACATCACCTCTCACTGTGTTACAGTCCTGGGACCGACATCACCTCTCACTGTGTTACAGTCCTGGGACCGACATCACCTCTCACTGTGTTACAGTCCTGGGACCGACATCACCTCTCACTGTGTTACAGTCCTGGGACCGACATCACCTCTCACTGTGTTACAGTCCTGGGACCGACATCACCTCTCACTGTGTTACAGTCCTGGGACCGACATCACCTCTCACTGTGTTACAGTCCTGGGACCGACATCACCTCTCACTGTGTTACAGTCCTGGGACCAACATCACCTCTCACTGTGTTACAGTCCTGGGACCGACATCACCTCTCACTGTGTTACAGTCCTGGGACCAACATCACCTCTCACTGTGTTACAGTCCTGGGACCGACATCACCTCTCACTGTGTTACAGTCCTGGGACCGACATCACCTCTCACTGTGTTACAGTCCTGGGACCGACATCACCTCTAACTGTGTTACAGTCCTGGGACCAACATCACCTCTCACTGTGTTACAGTCCTGGGACCGACATCACCTCTCACTGTGTTACAGTCCTGGGACCGACATCACCTCTCACTGTGTTGCAGGCTGAGGTGTCGCTACCCTGCAGTCCTGGGACCGACATCACCTCTCACTGTGTTACAGTCCTGGGACCGACATCACCTCTCACTGTGTTACAGTCCTGGGACCGACATCACCTCTCACTGTGTTACAGTCCTGGGACCGACATCACCTCTCACTGTGTTACAGTCCTGGGACCGACATCACCTCTCACTGTGTTACAGTCCTGGGACCGACATCACCTCTCACTGTGTTACAGTCCTGGGACCGACATCACCTCTCACTGTGTTACAGTCCTGGGACCAACATCACCTCTCACTGTGTTGCAGGCTGAGGTGTCGCTACCCTGCAGTCCTGGGACCGACATCGCTGAGACATGCCTAAAGAGGGCAGGTGAGTCTCCAGCTGCTTTCCTACTAACATGACGGCCAGCTGGCCATGCTTCAGCATATCTCACGTTTCCCTCTAAATGTCAAACATCTCAACCTTAATTCTTACTTTGTGTGGTATCATTAAAATGTCAAAACATCTATCACAATTTATTGTTTAGAAATTGTTTCTGCAAATCATACGTTTGTTAGTGCTATTCTCCCAGTGCTGGTACAGTAGCCGTTGACTGACCTAGGGGTGGTGCTGCAGTGCTGACGGTTACCGTGCTGGTACAGTAGCCGTTGACTGACCTAGGGGTGGTGCTGGCGGTTACCGTGCCGGTACAGTAGCCGTTGACTGACCTAGGGGTGGTGCTGCGGTGCTGACGATTACCGTGCCGGTACAGTAGCCGTTAACTGACCTGGGGGTGGTGCTGCGGTGCTGACGGTTACCGTGCCGGTACAGTAGCCGTTGACTGACCTAGGGGTGGTGCTGGCGGTTACCGTGCCGGTACAGTAGCCGTTGACTGACCTAGGGGTGGTGCTGGCGGTTACCGTGCTGGTACAGTAGCCGTTGACTGACCTAGGGGTGGTTCTGCAGTGCTGGCGGTTACCGTGCCGGTACAGTAGCCGTTGACTGACCTAGGGGTGGTTCTGCAGTGCTGGCGGTTACCGTGCTGTTACATTAGCCGTTGACTGAGACCTGGGACCTGGGACAGTGGTCACGGTTCGTTGGAAGGGTTCAGAGGGCTCAAACTACGGGAGATGCACCTTTAGAAAGCTCAGCTCACGCAGAATTCAGCGATGCAAATTTGTCAAAAATCTGTCGAGGGCTTTTTTATCGACATTTTGTCGGAATTCGCGCCCCTTTCGTTTGGCCTGGGCTATTGCGTATGGTATGGCGAAAATGCAGACCAATGGCATGTCTACCGATTCGTCATGCTCTGCACGATAAGGTCTCATAGAATGCAAAGCCATTGGATGGTTTGGTTGGTTGCACGGCTGCATCAAAGTCAAGCGCTCCCGGTGTCGGCACTACGGCGCACTCCCGCCCGCGCCTCACACGCAGAATCGCCCCTCGCGACACGCGAGCTGAGCACTGTGCGCCGCCGACCCGGCTTACGGAGCGGGCCCTCGGCCAATCACGGACAAACGGTGCATCGCATGTTGAAAAACCTAGCTCTGTCCACTAGCTCAGCTATTCAACGAGTTCGTGACAAATTTCCAGCCACATCCGATCGCTACAAATGGTACTTTTAGACAATTGTATGCACCATATTTGCCAAACGTAGCCTCTGACCGGGACTGGCCGCCGGCCCGGCACGGCCAACTTCGAGGCTGTACACGATGTGACGTCAGAGGCCACAGCGCGGCCGCCGCCGGTCATATGACCTGAGCCTGACCGGCCAGCCGGCCGGCGGTGGCCGCGCTGTGGCCTCTGACGTCACATCGTGTATAGCCTCGAAGTTGGCCGTGCCGGGCCGGTGTCCAGTCCCAGTCAGAGGCTACGGTTGGCAAAAATGGTGCATACAATTGTCTAAAAGTACCATTTGTAGCGATCGGAGGTGGCTGGAAATTTGTCACGATCTCGTTGAAGAGCTGAGCTTGTGGACAGAGCTAGGGTTTTCAACATGCGATGCACCGTTTGTCCGTGAATGGCCGAGGGCCCGCTCCGTAAGCCGGGTCGGCGGCGCACAGTGCTCAGCTCGCGTGTCGCGAGGGGCGATTCTGCGTGTGAGGCGCGGGCAGGAGTGCGCCTTAGTGCCGACACCGGGAGCGCTTGGCTTTGATGCAGCCGTGCAACCAACCAAACCATCTAATGGCTTTGCATTCTATGAGACCTTGTCGTGCAGAGCATGACGAATCGGTAGACATGCCATTGGTCTGCATTTTCGCCATACCATACGCGATAGCCCTGGTCAAACGAAAGGGGTGCGAATTCGGACAAAATGTCGATTTTAAAAAAGGCCCTCGACAGATTTTTGAAAAATTTACATCGCTGAATTCCGCGTTAGCTCAGCTTTCCAATGGTGCATCTCCCGTAGTTTGAGCCCTCCTAACCCTTCCAACGAACCGTGGGGTGGTGCTGGCGGTTACCGTGCCGGTACAGTAGCCGTTGACTGACCTAGGGGTGGTTCTGCGGTGCTGACGGTTACAGTGCTGGTACAGTAGCCGTTGACTGACCTAGGGGTGGTGCTGGCGGTTACCGTGCTGGTACAGTAGCCGTTGACTGACCTAGGGGTGGTGCTGCAGTGCTGACGGTTACCGTGCCGGTACAGTAGCCGTTGACTGACCTAGGGGTGGTGCTGCGGTGCTGACGGCTACCGTGCCGGTACAGTAGCCGTTGACTGACCTAGAGGTGGTTCTGCAGTGCTGACGATTACCGTGCTGGTACAGTAGCCGTTGACTGACCTAGGGGTGGTGCTGCGGTGCTGGCAGGTCGTACCGACGCCGGAGCCGCTCCTCCAGTGACCGCGAGGCGCCGTCCGACCGCGACAACAGGAGGAAACGGCCCGCCAGGTCAGTTACTGATGTCAGGTCAGCTCAGGTCTGGCCACAGACAGGAGGGAACCGCCCACCAGGTCAGTTACCCATGCCCATGTCAGGTCAGCTCAGGTCACAGCCAGGAGGAAATGGCCCGCCAGGTCAGTACCGCCCCGCCCATGTCAGGTCAGCTCAGGTCTGGCCACAGACAGGAGGGAACCGCCCACCAGGTCAGTATTTGTATTTTTATTTGACAATTAAAACACTCGAATGCTAAAAAGGCTATTCCGAGTGTCGTGTCATGTTTAGTAAGATAAGACATGTAAACATTGACACTCATCACATTGCACACAATCAGATCAGAGAAAATAAAAGCAGATACAAATCTCCACACTCACAAACACACACGCCCACACACATCATACGCAGCATACACAATACAAACATTGCACACACAAGCATACATAAGTTGGTCACTCGCTGAGGCATGCACATTCAAGAGGACATACTAGCTCACATCATACTACTAAAAGGTCATGTACCGCACCTCGCACGTTTAAAAGCTCTCAGTGGCAGAAGACGGACCTCTGGCGGCAGCCTGTTGTACTGCTGTACAACGTTAAAAAGGAGCGCCGCTTCCCGGCCTGGGTCCTCGCGCGCGGGAGCGCCAGATCAGCGTCCTGACGTAGACCGAGAACGGAGAGTCGAGTTAACCTGGAGCTGAGAGGAGAGGGCCAGGGGTTCCTCGGTAATGCGAATTTTGTGAAGTAAATTTAGCGATACAGTGCACCCCGCACATCAGAGACAACCCAATGCACCCCGCACATCAGAGCCAACCCAATGCACCCCGCACATCAGAGACAACCCAATGCACCCCGCACATCAGAGACAACCCAATGCACCCCGCACATCAGAGCCAACCCAGTGCACCCCGCACATCAGAGACAACCCAGTGCACCCTGCACATCAGAGACAACCCAGTGCACCCCGCACACCAGACAATCCAGTGCACCCGCACATCAGAGACAACCCACTGCACCCCGCACATCAGAGACAACCCAGTGCACCTCGCACATCAGAGACAACCCAATGCACCCCGCACATCAGAGACAACCCAATGCACCCCGCACATCAGAGACAACCCAGTGCACCCCGCACATCAGAGACAACCCAGTGCACCTCGCACATCAGAGACAACCCAATGCACCCCGCACATCAGAGACAACCCAATGCACCCCGCACATCAGAGACAACCCAGTGCACCCCGCACATCAGAGACAACCCAGTGCACCCCACACATCAGAGACAACCCAGTGCACCCCCCGCACATCGGAGACAACCCAGTGCACCCCGCACATCAGAGACAACCCAGTGCACCCCGCACATCAGAGACAACCCAGTGCACCCCGCACATCAGAGCCAACCCAGTGCACCCCGCACATCAGAGACATGGCCGAATTTGCGGCGGCAGGAGATCACACGCAGTGCGAAATTCAGGGCATTCTCTAAGCGTTGTATGTTCTTTTCCACCCGCTGCCAAAGACGGCCAGACAGTAACGCCCGTGAGGGATGACCAGGACATTGACCAGGATAGGTAAGAGGTCATCTCACGTGGAATCACCGATCACGCACGGCGGATAGGCCGATGACGATACCGTGCCATTTGTTGATGATGACAGCTTCGTGGCAGTCCCATGTGAGGGGCTTGTTCAACTACACGCCAAGCTTCCTCGCCGTGGGGCTCTCACAAACTGTGTCCTCGCGAAACCGAATGGAAATCGGGGCTAGTCCCCGACAATTTTGGTTAGAGCCGAAAACGATCAGCTCGGTTTTGCCGGTGTAACCTTCAAACCGCGCATGTGGAACCAGATATCCAAACAGTTCGAAGTCTATTCCATGGTGGTAATGAGCTCGGGGAGGGAATCTTGTTGCCGGAAACCAGAACCTGGGTATGATCAGTGTCGCCGACGATCTACATTTCCATCTGGTCCTGGGCCTGCGATATTTTTGCAGCTGAAGATGCCAGATCCGGGGTAAAAAAAGAGTGAAGATGAGATGCCTTATAGATGGAGTTTATTGCAGACTAGAAGCGTAAAATGAATCACTTAGAAGGATATAGATGAGTAGTTAGCAGAGACGCTGACACGCGCACAGGAGCCGAGGCTCTCAATCACGGCGGCGTTCCTGCCGCATTAGGCTACTTGGAAAGCCGCCGGGAGCAGTTCTCGGCGGTAGGTGACTCCGCCGCGCGTCGCAGTTGTGTGCGCCGGTGTGTGTATGTGGAACATCAGGATAGGCCTGCCCGGGTGTAGAAATGCTAGTGTTCCCTATAGAACACTAGCATTATAGTATATAGAACATATATAGAACACCCTTCCCTACACCCGGGCAGGCCTATCCTGATGTTCCACATACACACACCGGCGCACACACCCGCGACGCGCGGCGGAGTCACCCACCGCCGAGAACTGCTCCCGTCCGCTTTCCAAGTAGGAGTGCGGTGGCCGGGCCTGGCCACCACGGACACTAGGCAAACAGTGCAATGCGATGCAACAATAATTACCCGGCCGAAATTGGATGGTAGAATTGGCTATAATAACGAGAATTGTAGTGGCGTCCCGCGCTCGGGTGGCTGCGCGCCAGCGCGGCAGCCCGGGTGGCTGTCCGCGCTGCGGGTCAGTCAGCCGCAGTCAGAGTCAATCTATCTGAACTGTCCATTGTGCCTTCGCGGGCCCGGTCTCCGCTAGCCAGCCGAAACTGCGAGGCAACACCAAAATCAAAACGTTAGGAGAGGACACTAGCATTTTGTCGGGGACAATCAGCGTACTGAACCACGTATGCGTCACTCGTCAGGGGCAAACAGGAACGGGTCGATGAACACTGAACAGGGACGAGTCGATGAACAGGGACGGGTCGACTAACCACGTATGCATCACTCGTCAGGGGCAAACAGGGACGGGTCGATGAACACTGAACAGGGACGAGTCGATGAACAGGGACGGGTCGATTAACCACGTATGCATCACTCGTCAGGGGCAAACAGGGACGGGTCGATGAACAGAGACGGGTCGATTAACCACGTATGCGTCACTCGTCAGGGGCAAACAGGGACGGGTCGATGAACACTGAACAGGGACGAGTCGATAAACAGGGATGGGTCGGTGAACACTGAAAAGGGACGAGTCGATTAACAGGGACGGGTCGATTAACCACGTATGCGTCACTCGTCTTGGGCAAACAGGAACGGGTCGATGAACACTGAGCAGGGACGAGTCGATGAACAGGGACGGGTCGGTGAACGCTGAACAGGGACGAGTCGATGAACAGGGACGGGTCGGTGAACACTGAACAGGGACGAGTCGATGAACAGGGACGGGTCGACTAACCACGTATGCATCACTCGTCAGGGGCAAACAGGGACGGGTCGATGAACACTGAACAGGGACGAGTCGATGAACAGGGACGGGTCGATTAACCACGTATGCGTCACTCGTCGGGGGAAAACAGGGACGGGTCGATGAACACTGAACAGGGACGAGTCGATGAACAGGGACGGGTCGATTAACCACGTATGCATCACTCGTCAGGGGCAAACAGGGACGGGTCGATGAACACTGAACAGAGACGAGTCGATGAACAGGGACGGGTCGGTGAACACTGAACAGGGACGAGTCGATGAACAGGGACGGGTCGATTAACCACGTATGCGTCACTCGTCAGGGGCAAACAGGGACGGGTCGATGAACACTGAGCAGGGACGAGTCGATGAACAGGGACGGGTCGGTGAACGCTGAACAGGGACGAGTCGATGAACAGGGACGGGTTGGTGAACACTGAACAGGGACGAGTCGATGAACAGGGACGGGTCGACTAACCACGTATGCATCACTCGTCAGGGGCAAACAGGGACGGGTCGATGAACACTGAACAGGGACGAGTCGATGAACAGGGACGGGTTGATTAACCACGTATGCGTCACTCGTCAGGGGCAAACAGGGACGGGTCGATGAACACTGAACAGGGACGAGTCGATGAACAGGGTCGGGTCGGTGAACACTGAACAGGGACGAGTCGATGAACAGGGACGGGTCGATTAACCACGTATGCGTCGCTCGTCAGGGGCAAACAGGGACGGGTCGATGAACACTGAGCAGGGACGAGTCGATGAACAGGGACGTGTCGGTGAACGCTGAACAGAGACGAGTCGATGAACAGGGACGGGTCGGTGAACACTGAACAGGGACGAGTCGATGAACAGGGACGGGTCGATTAACCACGTATGCATCACTCGTCAGGGGCAAACAGGGACGGGTCGATGAACACTGAACAGGGACTAGTCGATGAACAGGGACGGGTCGATTAACCACGTATGCGTCACTCGTCAGGGGCAAACAGGGACGGGTCGATGAACACTGAACAGGGACGAGTCGATGAACAGGTTCGGGTCGATTAACCACGTATGCGTCACTCGCCAGGGGCAAACAGGGACGGGTCGATGAACACTGAACAGGGACGAGTCGATGAACAGGGACGGGTCGGTGAACAGGGACGGGTCGGTGAACACTGAGCAGGGACGAGTCGATGAACAGGGACGGGTCGGTGAACCACGTATGCGTGAGGTGTAAAGAGAGACGGGTCGATGGCAAAAATCTGCAAGAGGAGAGGGCCGAGAGAGGATCCTTGGAAAACACCAATAGGACTAGATCAGGGTTTGGATAGGTGGCGGTTCCCACGCCTGTCAACTGTGCAAACGGATGAAGTGTGGCCTTGGAGGCAAGATGACAACCAGATGGGATCGATAGAATAGGCTTGAAGTTTGGAGAGTGGCTGTGAGTGGTTGATCACATCAAAGCATTTGGAAATGTCAAGAAAGCGAAGAAGAGTGAGATCCTGGAGCTCGGTGGCGGTAAGGATATGATCTGATACGGTGATGAGCGCGGTTTCAGTAGACAGGAGGGAGCGGAAACTGTGCTGGGATTGGGAAAAAGTACCGCCGCCTAGGTCAGCTCAGGTCAGGTCACATAAACAGAGGGGAACGGCCCACCAGGTCAGTACCGCTGCTCTGATCAGGTCAGGTCGCTGCTCAGGTCAGGTCACAGACGGGCCCGCCAGGTCAGTACCGCTGCTCAGGTCGGGTCTGGTCAGGTCAGGTCGCTGCTCAGGTCAGGTCAGGTCACAGACGGGCCCGCCAGGTCAGTACCGTCGCTCATGTCAGGTCAGGTCAGGTCACAGAAACAGGAGGGAACGGCCCACCAGGTCAGTACCGCCGCTCAGGTCATCTCAGGTCTCAGAGACAGCACTGAAGGTCAGGACAGTACCGCTGTGCCTGCGGCCGCGGCCAAAACTGGGAATAGCTGGCGGGCGCCTAATACCGGCGGCGGGCGGCGGCATCAGCAGCCACCATCCTCAAATCAGCAGCATCCGAGGGCGGCATCAGCAGCCACCATCCTCAAATCAACAGCATCCGAGGGCGGCATCAGCAGCCACCATCCTCAAATCAGCAGCATCAGAGGGCGGCATCAGCAGCCACCATCCTCAAATCAGCAGCATCCGAGGGCGGCATCAGCAGCCACCATCCTCAAATCAACAGCATCCGAGGGCGGTATCAGCAGCCACCATCCTCAAATCAACAGCATCCGAGGGCGGCATCAGCAGCCACCATCCTCAAATCAACAGCATCCGAGGGCGGCATCAGCAGCCACCATCCTCAAATCAACAGCATCCGAGGGCGGCATCAGCAGCCACCATCCTCAAATCAACAGCATCCGAGGGCGACATCAGCAGCCACCATCCTCAAATCAACAGCATCCGATACGGCGTGACAATGGCGCTCTCAGAATTTGCGTAATTCATACTTTCATCCTATTTTTCTACGAAAGTAATTTTGTTCAGCTACTTGGACATCTATTAATCGACAAGTTTCCACAGTTAATATATCGGTTTGGATATTAATGAACAAGTTTCCACAGTTAATAAATCGGTTTGGACACATGGGTTGCAACAGTGGAAGCGATCTCTGCCAAAGTGTTTATTTTGAGGGTGATAACAACGCTTTCATGCTGTGAGGCTTGTATCTGAACATAACTCGGCCAGCATAGTATCTGAACATAACACGGCCAGCATAGTATCCGAACGTAACTCGGCCAGCATAGTATCTGAACATAACACGGCCAGCATAGTATCTGAACATAACACGGCCAGCATAGTATCTGAACATAACTCGGCCAGCATAGTATCTGAACATAACACGGCCAGCATAGTATCTGAACATAACACGGACAGCATAGTATCTGAACGTAACTCGGCCATCATAGTATCCGAACGTAACTCGGCCAGCATAGTATCTGAACATAACTCGGCCAGCATAGTATCTGAACATAACACGGCCAGCATAGTATCTGAACATAACACGGCCAGCATAGTATCTGAACATAACACGGCCAGCATAGTATCTGAACATAACTCGGCCAGCATAGTATCTAAACATAACACGGCCAGCATAGTATCTGAACATAACACGGCCATCATAGTATCCGAAGATAACTCGGCCAGCATAGTATCTGAACATAACTCGGCCAGCATAGTATCTGAACATAACACGGCCAGCATAGTATCCGAACATAACACGGCCATGATAGTATCTGAACATAACACGGCCAGCATAGTATCTGAACATAACTCGGCCAGCATAGTATTTATTTATTTATTTATTGCGTTTCTTAGTGGCATCCAATGTAACACTGGCTATTAGACCACAGCGTCATACATGCGCATCTGCCAAAATGTAAAAGCATACACATAAGAGTGGATAAAAACGATGATGACATGAGAGTGATACAAGCATATAAACACATTAAAAGACGCCATGCGATAAACTGTAAATGCTAAAATAACCTAAAATCTGACGAGGAGCGAGCTACACAGTAAGACTACCCTTCACGCTCTTCTTAAAAGACCGCACACGGCTATTGCCACGAACATCACAGTTGAGCTCGTTCCACCTCCGCACAGAACGCACGGGCACGGTCATCTTTGTCGACTCAAGTCTACATCGAGATGTTTCAAGCAGACCGGCAGATGTTGAGCGCGTGACACGTTCGGACACATCGGCACGATACGATACAAGTGCTTTGAGACGCTCGGGCCCATCATGCTGGTGTATGATCGAGTGCATGAGGACGCAGTCTCTGTACTCGATCAGTGCGTTAAATGGCATCCACCCTAATGCCCTACGTGATGCAGTGATGTGTTCATGTCGGCGCTTTTTGGTGAACATAACACGGCCAGCAGTATCTGAACATAACACGGCCAGCATAGTATCTGAACATAACACGGCCAGCATAGTATCTGAACATAACTCGGCCAGCATAGTATCTGAACATAACACGGCCAGCATAGTATCTGAACATAACACGGCCATCATAGTATCCGAACATAACTCGGCCAGCATAGTATCTGAACATAACACGGCCAGCATAGTATCTGAACATAACACGGCCAGCATAGTATCTGAACATAACTCGGCCATCATAGTATCCGAACATAACACGGCCAGCATAGTATCTGAACATAACACGGCCAGCATAGTATCTGAACATAAAACGGCCAGCATAGTATCTGAACATAACACGGCCAGCATAGTATCTGAACATAACTCGGCCAGCATAGTATCTGAACATAACACGGCCAGCATAGTATCTGAACATAACTCGGCCATCATAGTATCCGAACATAACACGGCCAGCATAGTATCTGAACATAACACGGCCAGCATAGTATCTGAACATAACACGGCCAGCATAGTATCTGAACATAACACGGCCAGCATAGTATCTGAACATAACACGGCCAGCATAGTATCTGAACATAACACGGCCAGCATAGTATCTGAACATAACTCGGCCAGCATAGTATCTGAACATAACACGGCCAGCATAGTATCTGAACATAACTCGGCCATCATAGTATCCGAACATAACACGGCCAGCATAGTGTCTGAACATAACACGGCCAGCATAGTATCTGAACATAACACGGCCAGCATAGTATCTGAACATAACACGGCCAGCATAGTATCTGAACATAACACGGCCAGCATAGTATCTTAACATAACACGGCCAGCATAGTATCTGAACATAACACGGCCAGCATAGTATCTGAACATAACACGGCCAGCATAGTATCTGAACATAACACGGCCAGCATAGTATCTGAACATAACACGGCCAGCATAGTATCTGAACATAACACGGCCAGTACACCATTACCTAGCGCGAACAAGCAAGGTAAGAATGGCACACACCATGTTGATTGTTGCGTGCTGCGTCCTGTGTCCTGCTTGCCTGTTGCTCTGCCTTGTGTTTGATTGTTGCGTCCTGCCTGGTGTTCCGTTGTATGTTGCGGCAAACCTTTTATGTCGTTAACTATTTGGAGCGCAGCTATCAAGCCAATTGAGAGGTAGCGGCTGACGGCTAACGGCTGACGGCTAACGGCTAACGGCTAACGGCTAACGGCTAACGGCTAACGGCTAACGGCTAACGGCTAACGGCTAACGGCTGACGGCTGACGGCTGATGGCTGACGGCTGACGGCTGACGGCTGACGGCTGACGACTGACGACTGACGACTGACGACTGACGACTGACGACTGACGGCTGACGGTTGACGGCTGACGACTGACGACTGACGACTGACGACTGACGACTGACGACTGACGGCTGACTGTTGACGGCTAACTGTTGACGACTGACGGCTGACGGCTGACGGCTGACGGCTGACGGCTGACTGTTGACGGCTAACTGTTGACGACTGACGACTGACGGCTGACTGCTGACTGCTGACTGCTGACGGCTGACGGCTGACGGCTGACGGCTGACGGCTGCCGGCTGACTGTTGACGGCTAACTGTTGACGACTGACGGCTGACGGCTGACGGCTGACGGCTGACTGTTGACGGCTAACTGTTGACGACTGACGACTGACGGCTGACTGCTGACTGCTGACTGCTGACGGCTGACGGCTGACGGCTGACGGCTGACGGCTGACGGCTGACGGCTGACTGTTGACGGCTAACTGTTGACAGGAGGCGGTCCCGGTCGCACAGTAAGGAGCGGCCGCCCCGGTCTACGCGCCGTTCGCCGCTGCACCCGTCGCGCCGGGAGCGCACCCGGCGCGAGCGCAGCCGCCGCTCACGCAGTCGGGAGCACCGACGCAGCCGGAGCAGCCGGAGCCGGAGCAGGTGAGCAGCCACGCTAACAGCAGGCCAGCACCAGCATAGCGATGCTCGCTGCATCGCTGAACGAAGCCCGAAGGGGTGTGTTGGACCGCTGCCGCGTCCCTCGCCGTGGCGGGATGTGTTGGACCGTGGCGGGGTGTGTTGGACCGTGGCGGGGTGTGTTGGACCGTGGCGGGGTATGTCGGACCGTGGCGGGGTGTGTTGGACCGCGGCGGGGTGTGTTGGACCGTGGCGGGATGTGTTGGATCGCGGCGGGATATGTCGGACCGTGACGGGATGTGTCGGACCGTGGCGGGGTGTGTTGGACCGTGGCGGGGTGTGTTGGACCGTGGCGGGGTGTGTTGGACCGTGGCGGGATGTGTTGGACCGTGACGGGATGTGTTGGACCGTGACGGGGTGTGTTGGACCGTGGCGGGGTGTGTTGGACCGTGGCGGGATGTGTTGGACCGTGGCGGGATGTGTTGGACCGTGGCGGGATGTGTTGGACCGTGGCGGGGTGTGTTGGACCGTGGCGGGGTGTGTTGGACCGTGGCGGGGTGTGTTTGGACCGTGGCGGGGTGTGTTGGACCGTGGCGGGGTGTGTTGGACCGTGGCGGGATGTGTTG
Organism: Chirona hameri; assembly: GCA_036785665.1. NCBI lineage: Eukaryota > Metazoa > Arthropoda > Thecostraca > Balanomorpha > Balanidae > Chirona > Chirona hameri. The sequence continues at coordinate 26,473 of JAXIVJ010013617.1, forward strand.
GACCGTGGCGGGGTGTGTTGGACCGTGGCGGGGTGTGTTGGACCGTGGCGGGATGTGTTGGACCGTGGCGGGATGTGTTGGACCGTGGCGGGGTGTGTTGGACCGTGGCGAGATGTGTTGACCGCTGTCTGCGCGGCGGCGCCGGCGGCCGCGCCTCATCTGACCCAACTGTTGGCCAACTGTTTCTCTCAGGGAGCGGAAGCGGCGCCGCAGCCCGGTCGCGCTCCGGCAGCGCCGGTCACCGCAAGGAGGAGCGCAGGGAGGTGGTGAAGCCGGCCGTCGTCAGGGACGCGGCTGCCGAGGACGACGGCGGCGCGTTCGACCCCGCCAACATGGACAAGGTGCGTCACACCGAGCTGCCACTCGTCTCACTATGTTCCCTACTATTCTGTCGGGTATCTGCTATTGGAAATCTATCTTGGGCTCACCTAGCCTTGTGTATAAACTTGTTCCGGTTTCACCATGGTGTTGTACATACCTTACATGTGATTGTGTAAACCTGGCCATGTGTGTGGGAGCAGGCGCGGCTGGAGTTGGAGATGAAGCGGCGGCGGCTGTGTAACCATGGCTGTGCGTGTGCCACAGGAGGCGGATCAGGCGCGGCGGGAGTTGGAGATGAAGCGGCGGCGGTTGTGTAACCATGGCTGTGCGTGTGCCACAGGAGGCGGATCAGGCGCGGCTGGAGTTGGAGATGAAGCGGCGGCGGGAGCGGATAGAGAAGTGGCGCGCCGAACGCAAGGTCAAGGGGATGGAGCAGGTCAAGAAGGACCTCGAGAAGGGCGTCCTGCTCGGTGAGTGGCCGGCCGCGCGAGCTGCCGGCGTGTTCTGACCTGCTGACCTGTCAGCTCCTCACAGGACAGGACAGCGGCTCCACCGTCTTCCGGTCGGGTCAGCGGTGGCAGTGCCGGTGTTCAGATGTGACCGATGTTCTTACATACGATCCAAATGCACGCTTTCCCCAGGTCGTGGCGGTGTGCGTGTGCGTGTGCGTATGCGTGTGCGTGTGCGTGTGCGTGTGCGTGTGCGTGTGCGTGTGCGTGTGCGTGTGCGTGTGCGTGTGCGTGTGCGTGTGTGCGTGTGTGTGCGTGTGTGTGCGCGTGCGCGTGCGCGTGCGCGTGTGTATGTATATGTATGTATGTATGTATGTATGTATGTATGTATGTATGTATGTATGTATGTATGTATGTATGTATGTATGTATGTATGTATGTATGTATGTATGTATGTATGTATGTATGTATGTATGTATGTATGTATGTATGTATGTATGTATGTATGTATGTATGTATGTATGTATGTAATGTATGTATGTATGTATGTATGTATGTATGTATGTATGTATGTATGTATGTATGTATGTATGTATGTATGTATGTATGCATCCTTTCATCGACATCGGACCTTCGGACGCCTTCTAGCCAGCCTTCTCCAGCTCTCCACCGCTTCCGGGTGCGGGACCCTGTCCACGTGCATGTGGCAGGGTCGTTAGACCCTTAGATAGGTAGCCTTTAGATATTTTTAAGTAGGTAACGTAATTTCCACAATTTGCAAGGTAGAGAACCCGCTTCATTCTTTATATTAATTGCAGCTGGCAACACGTTCTGCCGTCTGTGCCACATTAACGTAACTTAGGTTATTCATTAAACTTTCCCCTCCCTCCTCCGGTCATGGCGACCTCCCCGCCCCTCCGTCCCCTCATGGCGACTTCCCCGCCCCTCCGTCCCCTCATGGCGACCCCCCCCGCCCGGCCCCCTTCAGGAGTCTCTCCCCTCCCGTCCTGGCGCGCGGCCCCGAGCCCCCCCGGACGGTCCCCCTGGACCCCCCAGCTTCCCTCAGGAGCCTCGCCCGGACCGACCCGGAGCTTGGCCTCCCCCCCCCCCCCCCCCCCAGCACCTCCCCACCCGACGGGCCTGCTCTCCTCCTCATTCAGAGGAAGGACGAAGTGCACACGAGGCACTTCAACCCGTTCGCGGTGCGCCGCCAACTGGTCGCCCTCTGCGGAGAGGTGGCCAGCGCGCGCTCCATCCGTTCCGGCGCTCTGCTGGTTCAGACCCTGTCTGGCCAGCAGACTGCCACCCCTCCTAGCCATCCCGTCTTTCATGGACAAGGCTTGTGAGGTGACGGCCCCGACCACATGAATTCCTGCCAGGGATTCATCCTGTGCCCCGAAGTCGGCAATCTGACTGAGACCGTGCTCCTCCAAGAGCTCGTGACTCAGGGGGTGACAGAAGTGGTCCGGATGCGGTCTAAGCGACCAGGCCCCAACCCCATGGTCCGGCTGCGTTTCCGGGGCTTACAGCTCCCGGAACGCATCTACTGTGGCTACATAGTAGTCACAGTCAAGGAGTGGACCCAAGGGCCACTGCAGTGTAGAGCCTGCTGGCGGTTTGGCACCACCAGCGTCAGTGCCACGCCCGCCAGTCCATCTGCGGCAAGTGCGCCGAGACGCACGACACAGCCCAATGTGTCGGTGGCGATGCCCGCAGCCACTCGCTGCGTGTCGTGCGGGGGCGCCCACCCCGCATGGTCCCTTGACTGCCCTGCCCGAGCGGACAGCCGCCGAGCAGACCCGGGCCCGCAAGGCGCCCCCCCCCCCCCCCACCCCACCTCCCATCCCAGCGCTGCCCCCAGCGTCTGGCCCCTGCTGCCCCCATCCCACCGAACCCCACCCGCGCCCCCCCCCCCCGTCGGACCTTAAGGTGGGGTCCACCCCACCGGTGCCACCGCCTGCCACGACACAGCGGCGGCAGTGTGCACCCCCACCGACGGCAGAGCAGGCCGAGCCCCACCCCATCTCAGCCGAGTCCCTTCTGGACTCTGGCAGTGCCCCAGCGGCACCCACTCCCACCCCCGCCGAATCTCTGGCGGAGTCCCCGGTCGAGTCCTCTGACGCTGACGCTGACGCTGACGCTGAGGACTCTGACGCCTCTCTAATCAGAGCCGTCACCCGCCAACTCCCAAACTCCCTCCCTCCTCCTCTCTCTGAAGACAGTCGGTCCCTCACCCTCTCCCCGCCATCCCTCCCCTCCCCCCACCCTCCTTCCCAGATCCCTCGCCCTATAAGACAGGACAGCCCCTCCCCCCCCCCCAGCCCCTCTGAACGTAACCGCTACCGCCGCAATTTGAGACGGTTCAACAAGAAACAATAAATCACCTCCAACAAAATACTTCATTAAGTTATTTCTGACTAACTGTTAAATCGTGCTGCTGCTGACGTGGGAGTTGCGTGTTGGCTGCCGGAGTCTTGTTGCGGGGGCCCCCTGCTGGATCTCGGCCGCGCGGCGAAGGGTTCTTCGTTGCGTGGCTGATTTGGCGGGGGATTTCTGCGATGGGACGCCGATGGTTGATGTGCGGTTTTGCGTTGGCGGCGGCATGATTCCCTGCCAAACCAGTCAGAAATAACTTCCTGACTAACTGTTAAATCAAGTTGCTGCTGACTGTGCTGGATGTGCGGTGCTGGATGTGCTGGATGTGCGGTTTTGCGTTGGCGGCGGCATGATTCCCTGCCAAATCAGTCGCGCAACGAAAGGTTCCATTGGAATTCGTTGTTCATTTCTCAACGTAATGTTCCTCCCAACCCTCCTCTCCCCTCTACTCCGCTCTTGCCAAAGCCGAGTCGTTGAACACCCGCCCCTGATAACAGATGCCGATGCTGCGCTGCGGTGCGGTGGCCGCTGCGCTGTGGTGCGGTGCTCACTCCACTGCGCTGCGGTGTGGTGTCCGCTGCGCTGCGGTGCAGTATGTTAAATCATGTTGCTGCCGACGTGGGGTTGCGTGTTGGCTGCCGGTGTCTTGTTGCGGGGGGCCCCTGCTGGATCTCGGCCGCGCGGCGAGGGGGTACGCACCATTCGTGACGTGGCTGATTTGGCGGGGGATTTCTGCGATGGGACGCCGATGGCTGATGAGCGGTTTTGCGTTGGCGGCGGTTTGATGAACACCCGCCCCTGATCACAGATGCCGATGCCGCGCTGCGGTGCGGTGGCCGCTGCGCTGCGGAGCGGTGCCCTATCCACTGCGCTGCGGTGCGGTGTCCACTGTGCTGCGGTGCAGTATCCACCCCGTCAAACTTTTTTACACTGTTAGGTGATAGTTATCTTGTATTGATAGGTCCCCTTATATCCAGAACATATCCAGAATCTAAGAGATTATCTCTACCAAACACGTTTAGCTAAACAAATATAACAGGGTTTTTTTGCCTTGCGCATTTTTGGCCCACCGCGCAGGGTTTTTCCCCTTTGCTATAGACGCTGGGTTTTGTATTATTCAGGACTTTTCGCCCAGCTAAACACACCCCACAACCAGGTCTCGCCGAGGCGCCGGAGCCAGGGAGACTGGCAACAGTCTCCCGTTGTTGCAATGACGGCACCCCCACGGCTCCATCAACTCTGACACTGTACAAGTATTCTGCTCTGTGTGTGTATGAAATATATTGTGTATGTATGTGTCTCGTGTTTTGTTTTAACTTTGACTTTGAACGAAATACTTAACGTAAGATAGACTTTAGATTTACTGTGAACAATTCACTTAACGTAAAATAGCTACCCTATTCCCTTTCTTGCTCGGGTTCCCATAAACCGACTAACGTAACTCTTTGCCTGGCAAATTGCCAGAAGTAATTTCCCCAAACCCGGGAAATGGCTATAAGCCGGTCCGGGTAAAAAAAAAACGAAAAAAAAACGCGGGGGTGTATGAATGTATGTATGTATGTATGTATGTATGTATGTATGTATGTATGTATGTATGTATGTATGTATGTATGTATGTATGTATGTATGTGTGTGTGTGTGTGTGTGTGTGTGTGTGTGTGTGTGTGTGTGTGTGTGTGTGTGTGTGTGTGTGTGTGTGTGTGTGTGTGTGTGTGTGTGTGTGTGTGTGTGTGTGTGTGTGTGTGTGTGTGTGTGTGTGTGTGTGTGTGTGTGTGTGTGTGTGTGTGTGTGTGTGTGTGTGTGTGTGTGTGTGTGTGTGTGTGTGTGTGTGTGTGTGTGTGTGTGTCAGAATCAGATATATTCTGAACATATCCAGAAAACTGGCTATTCTATGTTCAGTCACAGAATACATGATATACAACACTATACAGTATACACTTATCATGACACCACGCACGTTGTCTCATATTGTGACATCCTAACAACAGTCATTGCCATCTGTAGACCATAGTACTATCACACCCTAGTTATCAGTCTTGTGGTGGTAGGGCGGGGCGTACTGCTTGTTCCAGTTCTGTAGGGCCCTATAACCGAAAGACCGGCGCTGCAGTTCGGTTCTTATCAGCGGTAGCTGTAAGAGCGGTGCCGCTGCTGAGCGTGTTACGCAGTCTGTCACCTGGCATCAGTAGGTGAGTAGGTTAGCTAAGGCAGGCGGGGCATATTCCCTGCTCATAAGTCTGTTCAGTAGCGTGACATCGCAGGTCTGGATCATACTTTCAACAGACGGCCAGCCCAGCTCGGTCAGCGCTGCGGTGACGTGGTCGTACTTCTTCAGGTTCGTAACAATACGCACCGCGAAATGTACGACCTTTTGAAGCCGATCTTGCTGTTTGGCACACGCACCTCCCCAGACGCAAGCACAATACCTCATCAATGGGAAGACCAGCGTCTCAATAAGAAAAGCCCTGAGGTCACGAGGTAATTTGGAGCGTATCTTGGCCATGCCAACCAGAACATTGTTACAACGCTGTACAACCATGGATATATGGTGCTCCCATGTCAGGACAGGGTCTAGTACGACGCCAAGTACTTTAATCTTAGTAGCACCGTCCAAGACATGGTCGCTGAAACGGATGGTAAAATCTTGGGTCTTCCTTCTTCGCGTTTTGAACAGAAGGAACTCCGTTTTTGAGGGATTGATTTTCAAACTATTCTGCGTGAACCAGGTGAGAGCAGTATCCAAGGTGCTTTCAATCCTGGCCTTAAGAGCGTCAACGTTCTTGGGTTCGTCTGAATCAATAAACTGGGCATCGTCAGCGTACAAAACTACCTTACCACCAGTGATGTGTGATGTAAAGTCGTTTGTGAACATAACGAAAAGCACTGGTCCCAGCACCGAACCCTGAACAACACCGTGTGTCACAGGCATCGGTACAGATGAACAGCCCCGAACAGTCTGGGAGCGACCCGATAACCAGTCCTCGAACCAGTGCCTATCAATACCATACCATCCTAGTTTTTCTAAGAGCATGTCATGTCGTACGCTACAAAAGCCTTGGAAGTATCAGCTGTCACCAGCGTGGCTATACGACCTTCATCAATCTGGCGAGTTACATAGGTGATCGTGTCCAACATAGCAAGTTCTGTCGAGTGACCCTGACGGAAACCGTATTGGTGTTGGCACAATATATGATTATCGTGCAAAAATGTCTCCAGTTGGGTACAAACGATGCGCTCACATAGTTTTCCTAATACGGACAGAATAGATATAGGCCTGTAGTTGCTAGATTCCTTGGGATCCCCCTACTTGAAAGTAGGCACTATAGTCGCTGTTTTCCACTTTGCTGGTATCCGACCAGTAGTCAGAGAGCTGTTGACTACACTGAGTAGGTGCGGTCCGACTGCTGGAAATGTCATTCTCAACATCTGTATGGTGACCCCATCGTCACCGGACGCGTGAGAACTGCCCATCCGTTGCAGCGCCGAAGACAGCTCAGGCAGTGTTGCAGGAACTATGCGAAACGCGTTCGCACATACCCTTGGTGGTCGTGGTCCTAGTGTCTCCCGACGTTCACGTTCACGGCGGCAGCGAGTGCTTCAGCTACGGCGGGGCCAACCGAAGCAAAATGCGTGTTGAGTTTGTTGGCCCACGCGTCAGCCTCTTCAGGCGAATCGTCTTCAGTTTTTATGAATTTCTTGTCGGTAATGAAGTAGCGTCTGATGTTTGGCCATGTGGCTCGTCGATTCTTTTGAAATGTCTCCTTCATGTACGAGGAACAGGCTTTGAACATTGCGCTCTTTACAGCGTTTCTGCACTGTCTGAACCACTCTCTTGTGTCTGCACTTGGGTTATCATCTCTTAACTTCCGTGCATGGTCTCGCTCTTTCATTTTAGCTCTGAGGTCTTCATTGTTGGTGACCACGGACAATGAAGACCTCAGAGCGTGGTCCGTGTGGGTGACGTGTGGGTGACGGACACGGATGCGTTTGACCGGCATGTGTCTGTCGATGTTTCTGTTCCAGATTTCCAGAAACTTGTCGAGCTTCTCTGTCGGACATGCAGATTCATAAACAGGTGTCCAATCGTCCAAAATCATGTCAAGCCTGAGCGCATCCGGGCATAGCTGCCTAGTTGACCTGATAGTGATTTCTTTAGGCCGTCTCTGCACCCGGGCTCCCTTGACCCGAGCTGTGATCAGGTCATGGTCACTTAAATTACATGTGATCACCTCGGCGTCTGTGGTCAGATCAGGTGTATTTGTAATGAAATGATCTAGAAGCGTCGGCGTCGGGCTAGGGTGAGTCGGCGACTTTATCAGCTGTGTCAAGCTATAATCTTTCAGCAGCTGACAGAAGGCTCCTACCCCAGGCTTGTGAGTATCCAGCAAGTCGAAATTGGTGTCACCGAGCAAGAACATCGGTTTACCCTTGGCGAGTACCTGTGTCAGCTGGTGACTGAGATCTTGCAATGAAGGCGTGATGGCAGCGCAGGGTGGCCGGTAAACCACGTCGACGATGATCGGCCGCCGACTCACGACCTGAACCCACAGACAGTCGATGTCGGAGTTTGCAGACCTGATGGAAACTCTCTCAACTGTAAGTGAGTCTCGATAAATGATGCAGACTCCACCTCTCCTACATAAAACATTTCGTTAATCTTCTTCCTGTCACATCTTAACAATGAGTAGCCTGGAAAGATCAAGAAATTGTCACTGACGTCAGGTGTCAGCCATGTTTCTCCTACGCACAAAACGTCTATGTTCTTTGCCAACAGTAGATCTTTCACATTATCCAGAGATGGCATAATGGACCTCACATTAAGATGGCCGATCAAGAGCATTCCGTTGTGAGCATTAGTGTTGTGCAGATCGTTTCTTTGTCGCGGAGTCAACCGTGGTAGCTGTACCAGACGGCGGAGTTCGCGACTGGTCTCCAGAACCGGCGGAAATCGAAAGCCGTTCTGACCAGATCCCTCAATATAAGGACGATGCCCGTCCTTATATTGAGGGATCGGACATGCAGATTCATAAACAGGGTGTACAATCGTCCAAAATCATGTCAAGCCTGAGCGCATCCGGACATAGCTGCCTAGTTGACCTGATAGTGATTTCTTTAGGCCGTCTGTCCGCCCCTGTAGCTCAGTGGGAGAGCGCTGGACTTCTGATCTTTCCCGGTAGTGGCAGCCCGGGTTCGAGTCGCTTCGGCGCTCGCTATTTGCTCCTGTCTGGGATGGCCTGCGGCCGGTGGCAGCGGTCGCACTCAAGGTCAGGTGACGTCAGTGAGCGGGGCGGACCGTGTCCAGATATGGCGGGCACGTAAAACTTTCGTCTCTAAATTCTGCCGGACGCCAGGAATTGCGCGATCGGGTGGTGGGGGTCAGGACCTGCGCAACAGGCTATGCTTAGCGTGGATACTGACCTCGGAAATCCATCCATTCAAAAACATTCGGACTAAATTTATTTATAAAAAAAAAAAAATGCCCTACCTGAACAGGGATGGGCTGTCCTATATTGGGGGTGGATTCTGGAGGACCTGGCTAGTTTTTTGTCTGAATTGACTGGGAGCTTCTGTGACGTCTGGGACCATACCTGCAGTCCAGACCAAGTTTGGAGTTGTTAATGATAATGGACTTCTTTCCCTGCCATTTTGACTCACCCATTACCTCCTCAACTGCGGGGGGAATCTCTTTCACTGGGATCTTGCCATAGTTCCCTTCTTACTATGTCAGCGTAGCTAACACGAGCTGCCACAGCGTTCCCGACTCGCATCAGCCCGGTTGGTCTCCTCCATTTCTCTCTCGTTCCTTGTTGGCCTCTTATGGGCTCCTGTTCTTTCTTTCCTCTATTTTCGCTCCAGCACTGAGAATCTTCGCTGAAGTGTCGTCTGATATGGGTCTGCTCTTGATGCACACTCCTTTGCTCCTTGCATTTTGTGGATTCCAACACGTCTCTTCATCAAGTTCCCAGTTTCCATATTTATACTTCGTTCCTTCTGTTCTCCAAACTGACCGTCGGTCTCCATCTTTTCTGTAGCTGGCGTGACGCCATCGTTCTCTTGGCTGTTGGGAATGCACCCCATAGGCCTGGCCCATGTCAGCAAGATGTTGCTGTTTGTTTGTATTTGTCATGTGCTTTTGGTTGATGTATTGGTATTGATGGTGCTTGGTGGGTGCGTCTCTAGGATGTACTTCTGTGTTCTCAGTCGGTGCTGGCGGAGACCGCCTCTTGACAGTTTCACTAGATGCAGTTAAGTGGTCTCTGCTCCGCCTATCAACTTGCTTCGCTTCCTGTCCGTGGGCTTCTGTCACTGTATGTGGAAGTGTTCTTTGAGTGTAGCTATTTTCAGGCTCCCTCTTTTCCTCCTCCGTGGTATCTCCTTTCGTCTGGCTGAGCCATGCCAAATACGTCGCACATGGGCCGCACAGTGTTTGTCTGGGCTGACATCACTCGGCAGGCTCCTGATCCTCTTGGGCGTTCGTATGCTCGGCGCGTCCTGTAGTTCGTTTCAGCTCCTCCATCTGTTCTCGTAGTTCCTGATTCTCTTTCTTCAACAGATCAACTTGCACAGCAAGTGTGTCCTTCACGCCAGTTGTCTCAGTGTTGCTAGCAAGCGTCCCCGTCTGTTGTTATGTCAGAGGTGTCGGCGGATGGTTTAGTTGCTGTCTCGTCTTCAGTACTTCCCTGGATGTTTTGCTTCGTCATATGGTTGTTATCCATTCCGTTCCAGCCGTCTGATCGGAGATCGACAATGGTCACCTTTTCGTGTATGTCCTCGTCCGATGAATTGTCAAGCGATTCGTAAAGCTGTTGTGAGTTACAACTTTCATGAAATCCAACTTGGGAACATTTTGAGACTGCATTCATTCCTTTTTCTGTCAGACGATAGTAGCCAATCTGATTCTTCCTAGTAGCGCACACAATTCCTATTGCTTGTGGTATGTCCTCTGCATGGAGTACTGTGTGTGTACGTCTACTGAGCTGAGAAAGGTATCATACAGTGGATGGGTGTGAATCCATCCTACTTGTGTAACCTCAGCTTTCTGCATTTCTTCTA
>JAXIVJ010013618.1:0-7500 GCA_036785665.1 Chirona hameri
GTATGTATGACCGTCCGTATTTCGTAAGGTACGAAACAATCCCAGATCAAAAACATTGGATTCGTGATCAGCGTATCGGATATGGTCAGTGTATCAATTTTCAGCGAAATCGAGATGCCTCAAATATCAAACTACATTTGGAATAAATCTGCTCCTAGTTTGACGGTGGTGTACGAAGAAGCATACGTTCAATGGTTGGTTTTGTATTCAAAGCGCCAGAATTGTCTAGAAAAAATGTGCCATATTTTGGCAGCGTAAAGGATTTCTATATAGCTCTCTCGAACTCAATATGACGTCATCATCCCAAATTTAAACAACTTAATTTTTATCAAGTTAAGTGTCGTTTTCGAGAAAAAAACATCACCATCGTTTTCAGCAGCACTTACTTCCTATTTTTGGGTACAACCGGCGTTATTTGACAACTTTCAGAAAGGTGGCAATGTCCCTTTAAGTGGCAAAACAGCTAAACGCCCTGAAGTGTACCGAAAACACTCCATATGTACCGAAAACCTACTGACTAAAATCATCATACCCAGATCAATGCATACCCAGCTAAAACACGAAGGAAATAAACGGTCTCCTACGGTTACCATGGTCCAGCAGAAGCGAACATTTCTCCCGCCAGCAGGCAAGGCTACCGCCAGCGCGCACAGCCCGGCGCAGCCGGGCGGTCGGCTGAGACCCTGCGGGCGGCGGCGGTGGCACTGACAATGACAGGTTCCACTGTACACCACTCCACTGTGTTCCAGTGACGTCACTCAACTAGCGTTTCGTCGCACCACTGGCTATGGTGAGACATCTACCGGGCAATATTTGAACCAATAGTTCCCAGAAGGTAGATGTCCTCGGTGTCCTATTTTTGGAGGTCGCAAGCTTGGCTGCCACTACTTTGGATGTGGCTGGATACCACGATTTTGGCTGCTGCTCGCTTGGATGATGACGATATCCCCTAGCCGGGCGAAATTTGGATGTCGCAAGCGTTGGATGGTGCTGTTTTGGATGGTACAAGCATTGAATACTACAACTTTGAACGCTTCCATATGCACCCTATATTATAGGACAATATAAACACATTGCTTCCTAATAAGTATTCGGAATACATAGTAAAATGTTTTGTTGAATATAATTTTGACTGGATTTTTCTATTTTTATTTATACAACACCCTAAAAGACATCTGCGCGCAATGCGCATTGACAGAATGAATACCAAACTGGACCTGATATGGTGAATGTGGTGTGTCTAGACCACCGGGGCTCCCAGATAGAAGTAAACTCGATAGGTCTGAGAGGTCACAAAATAGCACAAAGGATTTGACCCCTTACCGCATATCCTAAACGATATGAGTATATTGATATAATTGATGCACAAAAAGGCCTTTAAAATGTTTAACCTCGTTTTAATTTAATTTTAGAATATGGGTACCTTGTTGGCCATATATGCATATATATATATATATATATATATATATATATATATATATATATATATATATATATATATATATATATATCTATATCTATATCTATATCTATATCTATACCTATACCTATATCTATATCTATATCTATATCTATATCTATATCTATATCTATATATATATATATATATATATATATATATATATATATATATATATATATATATATATATATATATATATATATATATATATATATATATATATATATATATATATATATATATATATATATATATATATATATATATATATATATATATATATATATATATATATATATATATATATATATATATATATATATATATATATATATATATATATATATATATATATATATATATATATATATATATATATATATATATATATATATATATATATATATATATATATATATATATATATATATATATATATATATATATATATATAAATATATATATATATATATATATATATATATATATATATATATATATATATATATATATATATATATATATATATATATATATATATATATATATATATATATATATATATATATATATATATATATATATATATATATATATATATATATGTATATATATTTATATATATATATATATATATATATATATATATATATATATATATATATATATATATATGTATATATATATTTATGTATTTATATATATATATATATATATATATATATATATATATATATATATATATATATATATATATATATATATATATGTGTATATATATTTATATATAAATATATATATATATATATATATATATATATATATATATATATATATATATATATATATATATATATATATATATATATATATATAATCAATACAAACTCGGCTTGTTCGGACAGTTTCGTAGCGCTTTATAGCCACTTCGTCAGTGAAATGCACACATCAAAACAAGACCACAGTTTCGAAACACCTTAACATAAAACATGTCATAGTTATACCGACAACCTCCGTGCGGCGGCCTACACACAACCACACTCAAAACAAAACACATTCAGAGATCGCAAGCACATTAGAGATCAGAGATAGTAAACAGATCAGAGATCAGAGATCGCAAACACATCGGATATCAGATCGCAAATTTATCTTTCCATTTTGTACATGCCAAAAAGCCTTAACCCGCCTCCTGGAAAAAAGACTTGCGAAGCTAGCTTCTTTCCCCTTAATCCCACTTCCCACTTAATTAGTTTTCTTATTCAGCCCCCCTGCCCTTTGGTGTGTGCCAAATAAGCCTACCCATCTTTGTTCCCGCACTCTCCTATACGTGACCCAACCCTTCCCCACTTTTTCCAGTCCTACAAATTTGGCGTTTGACAGTTGGTGTCCCTCCCCATTAAAGTGGGCTGCTACCTCCATTTCATTCCTGCCGCACCGTATAGTAGATAGGTGATTTTTATCTCTTTGGTAGAGTACTCCTCCCGTTTCTCCAACATAAATCACACACTCACATACTTCGCAAAAAATGCCGTATATTACGTTCCTCGACTTACATCATATTGTTTTATCATATGTACAAGTTTCCTTCCCTCCCGGGCCTCTAACCCTGTCCTCCTGTCTGTAAATAACTTTGCACACCGAACAATTTTTTCCACAGTGCCCTTGACCCTTTTGAGCTATCTGCCCCAGCTGTTTGGTATTCTTGTGTACTAAAATATATTTTAGGTTAGTCCCCCTCCTGTATGATACGAACATGTCACTCTGAAAAATGTGCCTAAGTTTATCTGACCGTGCCAAAAGGTGCTCCTTCTCTTTGAGTATTTTACTAATGTTCGGTAAATGACTTGAATATGTGACGACCAACCTTGCCTATCCTTGCTTTCTCGTCACGCCTTCTAGCAACTTTTTTCTTTCCATGTTAACCACCTGTCTTAAACCATTACTTATGAGTTGCTCAGGGTACCCTCTGGTGTAAAGGTTTTGGTATATTTCTGTAGTTTTGCGTCGGAATTATAAACTGGAGCTACATATCCTTCTTACCCTCATTGCAAGACCTGATGGGATAGTTTTTTCCTGTGTGATGGGTGGTCTGAAGAGAAATGAAGCACATTAGAGAAGCAGCAGAGGTAGACAAGCCCCCCCCCCCTCCCAGTGTGACGTCCTGTTGCCTGAAAATGGTGTTGCAACAACTCCGTCGATAGTGTCATCACCGGACAGCGGCACGATGACATCGAGCAGGCTCAGAAACCTAGCCAACAAGATGCAGAAGGCCAAGTCACACATGGAATTCCTATCCACGTGCGCCAAGGAACAACTACTACCGAAAGGGTTCCAACTGAAGTGGTCCTGCCAATACGCGGATGAGGACGTCACAACTTAAATCATCAACAGAGCATCTCGAGACCTTGTCAAGGCGTGCCACCAGCTAGCCAGCAGAAAACTGGGTTCTTTAACACTGGACTTCGAGAAAGGATGGCGGGAGCTGGCGTCCAGATTACCGGCGGAGGAGCTGAATCTCCTGTCCACCCAGCTAAGTGGCGATAAACGTAGGATTAGTCTTCAACGGACAAAACAGAGCAAGGTTAACAATCTTCGTGACAAGTTGCGCCTGGCAAAGGAGAGTGGTGCATCAACTGTTGTTGATACGGTTGGTCGTAAGGAGGGAGCGGTGGACGGCGGCGGGGAACTGGGAGTTACGGACACGGCGATGCAGTTAGGGTGTCTAGATCGACAGGGGATATGGGTGCTAACTTGGAGAATCTGAGTGGGGGGACGAGTAGCCACAAAGGAAAAGATAGAGCGGCTAGGACTAACAAGGAAATGTATGAGGCGGGAGAAATTGCTGTGTCTCATGGAAGAGACAGCGACAGTGGGAATAATTTCGAAACAACTGTGACTACTGATAGGGCGAGTGATAAGCAAGCGGGCAGAGGGATTAGGTTTGCTCGCAACAATAGCACTGGGAACGTAAAAGTTACGAATTTATCCGACAAGAAATTATCAGCAGACCAATTATCTTTACTCAGCAAAGGGTTGGGGTTTCTACCTGTGAAGACGCAGAGTATCACCCAGCTCCTTTCGGAGCTGCGAGAATGGGAGAGGCTGATTAGACTCTAGGAGTTCTGGTCAGACAGGGCTCACGCTAAGGGAACGGTGTGGGTCGAGATCCAACAGGCCCGGATAGGGATGTCCCTAATGATCAGGATTTGCAATACAAAAAGTCACTGGACGCCGGAGAGGGGAAGAGACCCATGGATGGATGTATATATAGAGGAGGTAGTGAGGAGTGTCCTCGCCGGGGTCACAAAAACCAGTGTTAGCAACTTGAGTAAAGGAGAGAACAATCATTTTTAGATTTATTAAATTATAAAGATATTGTGATTAGACCAGCGGACAAAGGATCAGGGGTAGTAGTTTTGAACACAAAATATTATTTTGAAGGACTTCAGAAAGAGGTTAACGACCCCTCAACGAGACCAAACCTAACTTTTGTCTAGGTTTGACTGCAATACGTACCAACAAGTTCCTAAGTTGGAACATGCCCCGACATTTTTGGTCATAAAAACTTAAATTGAAAGAATTTCGGGATTTGCTCAATTTGGAATACATTCACAAGGGAACAAGTAAGGCGTCTCTGATCCGGACAAAAATATCGTACAATGAATAACTTAGGCCTTCCAAACATGGCGACCAAATATACCCCAAAAGGGAGTAGATTTGGTCGAAAAAGGGGTAGATTTGGTCGAAAAGGTTAAATACCGAAAACTTATTCCCTGAGATCGTCTGAAGAATTCATAGAAATACTCAGAGTACGGGAGAGGCATGACACCCTGGTATCTCTTGACGCATCTTCACTCTTTACGAATGTCCCCGTCGATGAGACGATTGATATACTTCTTGAGAACGTGTACGCTCATGCGTCTATCCCGGCGCCACGTTTACCTAGAGCAAGAGCTAACTCAAACGTCTCTTTGATATGCACAAAAGACACTCCCTTCCAATGCCCAGAGGGCAAACTTTACCGACAGATCGATGGGGTGACAATGTGTTCCCCCTTGGTGTGTCATTTGCGGAAACGTATATGGCACAGATAGAATCACTCACCTTAGAGAGCCTAGAAACGAAACCTTTCACGTACTGCTGGTACACTGATGACATATTTGTTGATCTTGTTGACTAGGAACAACTTATGTGCCTCAAATCCGAACTTGAAGACAAATCAATTCTCAAATTCACGTTCGAAATGTCAGTAACCTACCGAATTCCATTCATAGATGTAGCAGTTGATGCTTCAAATAAAACAATCGTTACCTCGGTTTACAGGAAACCCACTGATATTGGTAGATGTCTTAACGGCCTGAGCGAGAGCACAGATAAATACAAAGAAAGTGTAATTCGTGCATATATACCTGGCACTGACACAATGTACAACCTGGGTCCTAGTACACCAGGAATTCAATCGGATCAGAAACATCCTAGTCAGCAACAACTTCAGCCTAACTGAAATTGATAACCAGATAAAAAAACAGCTCCATAAACACTTTCGATCATCAACAGAGGGTGGTGGAGCAAAACCGACCGCTGACATCAAACTCTACTACAGAAACAGAATGTCCACAGCCTATAAGGCCGACGAAAAAGCTGCTGTAAGTGACATTATAGCCAGAAACTGTATCTCATCTGACCCCAGAACAGTATCAAGCTGATAGTCTATTATAAAAGCCCAAGGACTTCAGACCTCATCTTGAACAACAACTTGTTCAAAGACACCTCCCTTCTGAAAGCCAACAATGTAGCATATGAGTTCAAATGTACTGTCGGCGACTGCGTGCGCCGCTCAAACTCGACATACATAGGCTGCACAACTACATCACTATCGCGACGGTTAACTATGCACTTACAGGCAGGCTTTACAGGCAGACGATGGCAGTGTTTATGGTTCTTCGTCCCTGTCGCAGTCCATATCTACTGTTGTGTTTAAAACCGAGTTTGAAAGAAAGGGAGCTAACATGGTTATCACAATTTTATTCAATAACAAGGTACCTGATGAATCGAAAATATATTGTATTGAATAAATTAAATACAATACGTGTGTACCTATAGGTACACATGATCAATGAGACAGATATATACATGTACGTTTTGGAGTCTTTGGTAAACAGCATGTTATTTCATTCGCTTTTGCATTCCTGGTAACAGGGCAAAAAGGTGAGTTTCAATTTTGCAGTGTTTTTTTTTTGCCAGGTCCTGAACTCAGAAATATATTCAAAAGTTTCTGACTAAACTGATTTTTTTACAAATCCAAGCCAATGCTCTGCCCAAATGCGTTAAAAGTTTGCAAAGCGATGTAGTTTTCGGATAACTACTTCATTCATTACTTCAAGTACATGAGTAACTTCATCCGCATCCGTCTCGGCCAGCCGTCCACAAAACGACTACCCCGCATAACAAGCCGGACGGTCACCGAACCCAGCGCTATCCGTCCTCCTGGTACGGATACGGGCACCTCGGGTCGGTCAGCACGCAGAACAGTGAGATGCGCTGAGCGTATGAAGAAGATAGAAAAACACGCCAGTGACGTTGCCTTGTATCGCATCACTGGCCTAAATATCTAGCAAATCCCCCCCCCCCCCATTAGGTCATTACCACTGAGCCAGTGTCTCCCGAAAGCAAAAAGCCAGTTCAGTGGCAGCCGGGAGGCGCCTAAGAGTTCTCACAATGGCACAAAATTGACACATTTCCTGATATGGAAGACAATCTAAGCAACTTTTACAAAGGAAAGTTTGTTTAAAATCAGCTATCAATGCATAACCAAGCGAAATCCGATGAGTTTTCAGTATTGTGTGATATTTTTTGGGGGGGAATTTGCCCCCCCCCCTCCCAACCACCGTTCTGGATCCGCCAATGACTATGGTAGTAGTCAGGCACGTAGCCAGGATTTCGTCCAGGGGGGGGGGGGGGCGGCGCCTCGAAAGGGCCCCTTCCCGAGCGTTGAAAGGGCCCCTTCCCAAGCGTTGAAAGCCCCCCCCCCAAAAAAA
>JAXIVJ010013618.1:10000-36667 GCA_036785665.1 Chirona hameri
ATATATATATATATATATATATATATATATATATATATATATATATATATATATATATATATATATATATATATATATATATATATATATATATATATATATATATATATATATATATATATATATATATATATATATCTATATATATATATATATATATATATATATATATATATATATATATATATATAATACAAAGAGGGCTTACTCTACAGGAAATATTAAAATCGGAGCTTTCGGGTATAATGTAGCACCCTGACGAAGGGTGTTACAATATACCCGAAAGCTCCGCTTTTAATATTTGTATTGTGGAGTAAGTCCTCTTTGTATTTAATCTTCATCTGGGATCTCTACGTGCTTTGACCCTTCCGGTCTTGCCAGAGACTCCTCTGACCTTCCAAGAAGCCCCTCTTGTGTGTCAAGGGGCCCAGTCGGCCTGTTCAGAGGTCCTTCCGACCTGGCCAGAGACTGCACTGTCTGCTTTGTCGCCCTGCCGACATGCTCAGAGGCAGGGGCGGCGGATTGCGGGGCGCAGGATACCCCCCTCCCCAGTTGAAAATCCTGAGGAGGGAGGGGGGGGGGGGGTCATTTTGCCCCCAGATTGAGCATACTAAAATCTGGGGGGGGGGCAAAATTACCCTTATGCCCCCAGGATTTTCCACTGGGGGTCATTTTGGGTACCCTGCCCCCGCAATCCGCCGCTCCTGCTCAGGGGTCCCTCCGACCTGCCCAGGGGCCCCTCCAGTCTGGCTAGGAACTCATCCGGCATGTTCAAGGGGCCTTCCGACCGGCCCAGGGACCCTTTCGGTCTAGCCAGGGCCCCTCTGACTTGCCCAGGAGCCCCTCCGATATGCCCAGCGACTCTTCTGAGCGGCCAGCGCTGGCTGCTTTGTCGCCCTGCCGACATGCTCATGGGGCCCTCCGACCTGCCCTGGGGCCCCTCCGTGCTGGCAAAGGGTCAATTCGGCATGTTCAGGGGCCCTTCTTACCCGCCCAGGGGTCCTTTCGGTCTGGTCAGGGGCCCCTCCGATCTGCACAGGGGCCCTTTTAACTTTCCAGGGGCCTTCTGGTCTCTCCAGGGGCCCTCTAGCCTTCTAAGGGGCCCTTCCGACCTGGCAAGGGACTGCGCTGGCTGCTTTGTCGCCTTGTGACATGCTCCAAGGGCCCTCCGACCTGCTCTGGGTCCCCTCCGTGCTGACTAGGGGCCCATTCGGCATGTTCAGGGGCCCTTCTGACCCACCTAGGGGCCCTTTTGGTCTGGCCAGGGGCCCCTCTGACCTGCACAGGGGCCTTTTTAACTTCCCAGGGGCCCTCTGGTCTGTCCAGGGGCTCTACAACCTGCTCAGGGGCCCTTATGGCCTGGCAAGGGACTGCGCTGGCCGCTTTGTCGCCCTGACGACATGATCAGGGGCCTCTCGACCTGCCCAGGGGCCCCTCTGTGCTGGCTAGAGGCCCATTCGACGTGTTCAGGGGGCTCATTCGACGTGCTCAGGGGGCCCTTTGACCCGCCCAGAGGCCCTTTCGGTCTGTCCAGGGGCCCCTCTGACATGCACATGGCTCTTTTGAACGCCCAAGGGACCCTCTGGTCTTTTAGAGAGGGCCCTGATGGCCCTAAAGGGCCTCTGAAGTCCTCTAAACTCTCTAAAGACCACGCTTCGCGTGGTAAAGAGCCCATGATACCGCGCTTCGCGCAGTCTCGTCGGCCCTCCTGGCCTCCGGGGGGGGGGGGGCGGCCGCCCCCGCCGCCCCCCCCCCCCCCCCTTGGCTACGTGCCTGGTAGTAGTAGTACCATAAGCTAGTACCATGAGGTTTACCGGAATGGACCGGTAATCACATATCGAAACGTGGCAGGTAAACCCATTCTCGTCGTGAGTGGCGTAGTGTCACCGCAGCATCAAACTTAGTTTTAAATTTACCATTAGCTATATCACGGTCTCGATGCGATGCTCCCCACTCCGTCGGTCTGCACCGCTCACGCCTCACCCTCCTCCCCGCCCGACAGCTGCCGGCCGATGCGAGGGGACGCCGGGTCCAGTGTGGTGTCAGATGTTCATTCGCATAAACATATTCCACTGTAGCCAACTTGCGTGCTAGAGTGACTACGTCATCACCACGCTACTCCCTCCAAAAATAGAAAAAAACATTCCACAAATTAATTTCACTATATGAAAACCTTGAAGAGTTCTCTCAATAAAATGAGACTGTCAAGTTCCACTGCTGCCTATTCCAGGCTGGTTTATGATAGTGCATAACAGCCCCGGGACCAGTGGACAGGGGTACTGTCGGACCAGTCTGGTGGCTAAATTGTATACGATCAATCGCAGCACTATAACTGAGGCATTCAATTTCGAAAGCGGTAATTTCCATGGCGATCTGCGATCTCGGAGCGGGCGGACATGATTTGTAGACATTGGCTAACAGGCGCTGCACGCCCTTTCCTCATTGCACCGATCTCATCAGACGCCACGTCCTTTCAATTATCGAAATAGCCGCCATCTGGGCCCGCCACAGGGGAGGCCACAGAGGGGAGAGTCCGCTCTACATCATTGCCTCCGCCAGCCACAGCTCGAGGAGAGTCCGTTCTACATCATTGCCTCCGCAAGCCACAGCTCGAGGAGAGTCCGTTCTACATCATTGCCTCCGCCAGCCACAGCTCGAGGAGAGTCCGCTCTACATCATTGCCTCCGCCAGCCACAGCTCGAGGAGAGTCCGCTCTACATCATTGCCTCCGCCAGCCACAGCTCGAGGAGAGTCCGCTCTACATCATTGCCTCCGCCAGCCACAGCTCGAGGAGAGTCCGCTCTACATCATTGCCTCCGCCAGCCACAGCTCGAGGAGAGTCCGTTCTACATCATTGCCTCCGCCAGCCACAGCTCGAGGAGAGTCCGCTCTACATCATTGCCTCCGCCAGCCACAGCTCGAGGAGAGTCCGTTTTACATCATTGCCTCCGCCAGCCACAGCTCGAGGAGAGTCCGTTCTACATCATTGCCTCCGCTAGCCACAGCTCGAGGAGAGTCCGTTCTACATCATTGATTCCGCCAGCCACAGCTCGAGGAGAGTCCGTTCTACATGATTGCCTCCGCCAGCCACAGCTCGAGGAGAGTCCGTTCTACATCATTGCCTCCGCCAGCCACAGCTCGAGGAGAGTCCGCTCTACATCATTGCCTCCGCCAGCCACAGCTCGAGGAGAGTCCGCTCTACATCATTGCCTCCGCCAGCCACAGCTCGAGGAGAGTCCGCTCTACATCATTGCCTCCGCCAGCCACAGCTCGAGGAGAGTCCGCTCTACATCATTGCCTCCGCCAGCCACAGCGCGAGGAGAGTCCGCTCTACATCATTGCCTCCGCCAGCCACAGCTCGAGGAGAGTCCGCTCTACATCATTGCCTCCGCCGCCACAGCGCGAGGAGAGTCCGCTCTACATCATTGCCTCCGCCAGCCACAGTTCGAGGAGAGTCCGCTCTACATCATTGCCTCCGCCGGCCACAGCTCGAGGAGAGTCCGCTCTACATCATTGCCTCCGCCAGCCACAGCTCGAGGAGAGTCCGTTCTACATCATTGCCTCCGCCAGCCACAGCTCGAGGAGAGTCCGTTCTACATCATTGCCTCCGCCAGCCACAGCTCGAGGAGAGTCCGCTCTACATCATTGCCTCCGCCAGCCACAGCTCGAGGAGAGTCCGCTCTACATCATTGCCTCCGCCGGCCACAGCGCGAGGAGAGTCCGCTCTACATCATTGCCTCCGCCAGCCACAGCTCGAGGAGAGTCCGTTCTACATCATTGCCTCCGCCAGCCACAGCTCGAGGAGAGTCCGTTCTACATCATTGCCTCCGCCGGCCACAGCTCGAGGAGAGTCCGTTCTACATCATTGCCTCCGCCGGCCACAGCTCGAGGAGAGTCCGCTCTACATCATTGCCTCCGCCAGCCACAGCTCGAGGAGAGTCCGCTCTACATCATTGCCTCCGCCAGCCACAGCTCGAGGAGAGTCCGTTCTACATCATTTCCTCCGCCAGCCACAGCTCGAGGAGAGTTCGCTCTACATCATTGCCTCCGCCAGCCACAGCTCGAGGAGAGTCCGCTCTACATCATTGCCTCCGCCAGCCACAGCTCGAGGAGAGTCCGCTCTACATCATTGCCTCCGCCAGCCACAGCTCGAGGAGAGTCCGCTCTACATCATTGCCTCCGCCAGCCACAGCGCGAGGAGAGTCCGCTCTACATCATTGCCTCCGCCAGCCACAGCTCGAGGAGAGTCCGTTCTACATCATTGCCTCCGCCAGCCACAGCGCGAGGAGAGTCCGTTATACATCATTGCCTCCGCCGGCCACAGCTCGAGGAGAGTCCGTTCTACATCATTTCCTCCGCCAGCCACAGCGCGAGGAGAGTCCGCTCTACATCATTGCCTCCGCCAGCCACAGCTCGAGGAGAGTCCGCCCTACATCATTGCCTCCGCCAGCCACAGCTCGAGGAGAGTCCGCTCTACATCATTGCCTCCGCCAGCCACAGCTCGAGGAGAGTCCGCTCTACATCATTGCCTCCGCCAGCCACAGCTCGAGGAGAGTCCGCTCTACATCATTGTCTCCGCCAGCCACAGCGCGAGGAGAGTCCGTTCTACATCATTTCCTCCGCCAGCCACAGCTCGAGGAGAGTCCGCTCTACATCATTGCCTCCGCCAGCCACAGCTCGAGGAGAGTCCGCTCTACATCATTGCCTCCGCCAGCCACAGCGCGAGGAGAGTCCGCTCTACATCATTGCCTCCGCCAGCCACAGCTCGAGGAGAGTCCGTTCTACATCATTGCCTCCGCCAGCCACAGCTCGAGGAGAGTCCGTTCTACATCATTGCCTCCGCCAGCTACAGCTCGAGGAGAGTCCGTTCTACATCATTGCCTCCGCCGGCCACAGCTCGAGGAGAGTCCGCTCTACATCATTGCCTCCGCCAGCTACAGCTCGAGGAGAGTCCGTTTTACATCATTACCTCCGCCAGCCACAGCTCGAGGAGAGTCCGTTCTACATCATTGCCTCCGCCAGCCACAGCTCGAGGAGAGTCCGCTCTACATCATTGCCTCCGCCAGCCACAGCTCGAGGAGAGTCCGTTCTACATCATTGCCTCCACCAGCCACAGCGCCAGGAGAGTCCGCTCTACATCATTGCCTCCGCCAGCCACAGCGCGAGGAGAGTCCGCTCTACATCATTGCCTCCGCCAGCCACAGCGCGAGGAGAGTCCGTTCTACATCATTTCCTCCGCCAGCCACAGCTCGAGGAGAGTCCGCTCTGCATCATTTCCTCCGCCAGCCACAGCTCGAGGAGAGTCCGCTCTACATCATTGCCTCCGCCGCCACAGCTCGAGGAGAGTCCGCTCTACATCATTGCCTCCGCCAGCCACAGCTCGAGGAGAGTCCGCTCTACATCATTGCCTCCGCCAGCCACAGCGCGAGGAGAGTCCGCTCTACATCATTGCCTCCGCCGGCCACAGCTCGAGGAGAGTCCGTTCTACATCATTTCCTCCGCCAGCCACAGCTCGAGGAGAGTCCGCTCTACATCATTGCCTCCGCCAGCCACAGCTCGAGGAGAGTCCGCTCTACATCATTGCCTCCGCCAGCCACAGCTCGAGGAGAGTCCGTTCTACATCATTGCCTCCGCCAGCCACAGCTCGAGGAGAGTCCGCTCTACATCATTGCCTCCGCCAGCCACAGCTCGAGGAGAGTCCGTTCTACATCATTGCCTCCGCCAGCCACAGCTCGAGGAGAGTCCGCTCTACATCATTGCCTCCGCCAGCCACAGCTCGAGGAGAGTCCGCTCTACATCATTGCCTCCGCCAGCCACAGTTCGAGGAGAGTCCGTTCTACATCATTGCCTCCGCCAGCCACAGCTCGAGGAGAGTCCGTTCTACATCATTGCCTCCGCCGGCCACAGCTCGAGGAGAGTCCGTTCTACATCATTGACTCCGCCGGCCACAGCTCGAGGAGAGTCCGCTCTACATCATTGCCTCCGCCAGCCACAGCTCGAGGAGAGTCCGCTCTACATCATTGCCTCCGCCAGCCACAGCTCGAGGAGAGTCCGTTCTACATCATTGCCTCCGCCAGCCACAGCTCGAGGAGAGTCCGCTCTACATCATTGCCTCCACCAGCCACAGCTCGAAGAGAGTCCGCTCTACATCATTGCCTCTGCCAGCCACAGCTCGTGGAGAGTCCGCTCTACATCATTGCCTCCGCCAGCCACAGCTCGAGGAGAATCCGCTCTACATCATTGCCTCCGCCAGCCACAGCGCGAGGAGAGTCCGCTCTACATCATTGCCTCCGCCAGCCACAGCTCGAGGAGAGTCCACTCTACATCATTTCCTCCGCCAGCCACAGCTCGAGGAGAGTCCGCTCTACATCATTGCCTCCGCCAGCCACAGCTCGAGGAGAGTCCGCTCTACATCATTGCCTCCGCCAGCCACAGCTCGAGGAGAGTCCGCTCTACATCATTGCCTCCGCCAGCCACAGCTCGAGGAGAGTCCGTTCTACATCATTGCCTCCGCCGCCACAGCGCGAGGAGAGTCCGCTCTACATCATTTCCTCCGCCAGCCACAGCTCGAGGAGAGTCCGCTCTACATCATTGCCTCCGCCAGCCACAGCTCGAGGAGAGTCCGCTCTACATCATTGCCTCCGCCGCCACAGCTCGAGGAGAGTCCGTTCTACATCATTGCCTCCGCCAGCCACAGCGCGAGGAGAGTCCGCTCTACATCATTACCTCCGCCAGCCACAGCTCGAGGAGAGTCCGTTCTACATCATTGCCTCCGCCGGCCACAGCTCGAGGAGAGTCCGTTCTACATCATTTCCTCCGCCAGCCACAGCGCGAGGAGAGTCCGCTCTACATCATTGCCTCCGCCGGCCACAGCTCGAGGAGAGTCCGTTCTACATCATTTCCTCCGCCGGCCACAGCTCGAGGAGAGTCCGTTCTACATCATTGCCTCCGCCGGCCACAGCGCGAGGAGAGTCCGCTCTACATCATTTCCTCCGCCGCCACAGCTCGAGGAGAGTCCGCTCTACATCATTGCCTCCGCCGCCACAGCTCGAGGAGAGTCCGCTCTACATCATTGCCTCCGCCAGCCACAGCTCGAGGAGAGTCCGCTCTACATCATTGCCTCCGCCGCCACAGCGCGAGGAGAGTCCGCTCTACATCATTGCCTCCACCAGCCACATCTCGAGGAGAGTCCGCTCTACATCATTGCCTCCGCCAGCCACAGCTCGAGGAGAGTCCGCTCTACATCATTGCCTCCGCCGCCACAGCTCGAGGAGAGTCCGCTCTACATCATTGCCTCCGCCAGCCACAGCTCAAGGAGAGTCCGCTCTACATCATTGCCTCCGCCGCCACAGCGCGAGTTTACAAAGTGGCAGCTTAACCCAGATGCATTATCTCAGAAGCGACTACGAAAGCGGGAACACACGGCAATTCAGGCGATCGGCGCCGGGGAACGGTCGCGTTATGAGCTGATATGTGAATCAGCCTACTAAGTGAGCCATGCTCTGCTTCCGATCAGCTGGTTAAACAATGGCGAAATTGGAAATGTTCTTTAACCCGGCATTGACTGGGGTCTCAACCGAACACCATTGACTGGGGGTGGGGAGGGGGGATGGGGGGGGGGGGCGTGAATAGCCCCCCTAGTTATCTTCCGAACCAATAATCCCAGAGAGACGCGCAAGGCGGCATTCGAAAGCTCTCCATGATACAAATATGAAACATTAAATAAAATGGCAAAGTAAGGTCAAATATCAGGTCACGGTCAAGTCAAAGTTACAAATCGACGTATTTGAGTTTATGTGCCATACTTTCCATCCAAAGCCTTCGAGTACGACCATTATCACACAAGGTGCTGCCAAAGGTATGATAAACATCCCGCATGAGCTAAAGTGAGATTGTTGGCAAAATTAAAGGTCAAGGTCAGGTAACAAAAGGTCACTAGGTGCAAAATATCTACGAAAATCATGCAACACATATTTTATGGGTTATGTTCCACGTATAATTCGATAGTGATAGTTGTTTTACCAGTTGACTTAATTTACGGGAAGTTGGTGTCAAGTTCAGGTCAAGTTCAGGTCACTGAAGGTCAAAATTTGAAATTGATAAATATGCATGAATAAGGCAAATTTATATATCAGTGTTGTCTCAGAAATACAGGGCTGGCATTTATTTGTCTGTATCTGGTCAATAAAAGCCAAAAAACGCAATTTCAAAAGATGACATGAGTTACCCATACTTTATATGTCATAAGTTCGTCAAAAATGGGTATATCATTTTAAAATTTGACATGGTAGTTCCCCATATGTGGTTCTTTGAACATATTCCGTTTTTTGTATTTCTTTGAAAAATTTGATTTTGTGGGCATTTTTATTTTTTGGGGTCAAAAACCAAAATTGTCAAACATCCGAGATATACATGTATAGCCCTTGCCATTTGCTATCTTTTGACGTTTTTGGATTGCATTTGTCTCAAAATATGGCATTTGTACGGTATGTTAAAGTTTAAGTAATGTTGTGTAATACTCATGTATAGTGACGTCACTAAATTCGTTATCACTCGATTTGTTTTCGACAAAATTGCTGTATTTTTCACAGATGACCTAAACATGATTTGGAAGAAGGTACCTGAAGTTTCACGTTGATAGCTTTATTGTTTTTTGAGCTATTACGAAAATTAATAAGGGGGGGGGCGTTAAACGCCCTCCCCCCCCCCCCCCCAGTCAATGGCAGGTTAACATTGGGGAAACTGAAAAGTTGATTAAAGTTTATTCTAAATTGAATAATGTGAATATTTTTTGACAAGATACCCAAAATAAATGGTGTACAAACGATAACAAAAACTTTCTCAGAGAAATGTATGTACTATTGCCTTTTCCTTGCCTGATATCATTTCCCCCATTAAAAACAAGATAATGTGTGGCGAAAGTACAATATAAGGTATTGTACAATACAATATGTTAGATGGTTGCTATTGATTTTAAAGAATGCATAAATAATATGGCATTGTTAATGTAAAAGAGATTTGGCAAACACATATATTCACCACTGAGAGCAACATAACCCAGACAAGTGCAGTAAACACGATTGCACATGACCTTCGATTGCACCAGCATGGTAAAACTCTGCCACTTGGCTTCCGCGAAGCAGCCAGTGAGCGGAAACGGACCTCCACACTGTCCACAGGTCCACAGGTCCTAACGCGGCCGTGTCGTCTCGATAAGAGCAAGTCTTAACCCGACCGTGTCTCGATAAGAGCAAGTCTTAACGCGGCCGTGTCTCGATAAGAGCAGGTCCTAACGCGGCCGTGTCTCGATAAGAGCAGGTCTTAACGCGGCCGTGTCTCGATAAGAGCAAGTCTTAACCCGACCGTGTCTCGATAAGAGCAAGTCTTATCGCGGCCGTGTCTCGATAAGAGCAAGTCTTAACCCGACCGTGTCTCGATAAGAGCAGGTCTTAACGCGGCCGTGCCTCGATAAGAGCAAGTCTTAACCCGACCGTGTCTCGATAAGAGCAAGTCTTAACCCGACCGTGTCTCGATAAGAGCAGGTCTTAACGCGGCCGTGTCTCGATAAGAGCAAGTCTTAACCCGACCGTGTCTCGATAAGAGCAAGTCTTAACCCGACCGTGTCTCGATAAGAGCAAGTCTTAACCCGACCGTATCTCGATAAGAGCAAGTCTTAACCCGACCGTGTCTCGATAAGAGCAAGTCTTAACCCGACCGTGTCTCGATAAGAGCAAGTCTTAACCCGATCGTGCCTCGATAAGAGCAAGTCTTAACCCGACCGTGTCTCGATAAGAGCAAGTCTTAACCCGACCGTGTCTCGATAAGAGCAGGTCTTAACGCGGCCGTGTCTCGATAAGAGCAAGTCTTAACCCGACCGTGTCTCGATAAGAGCAAGTCTTAACGCGGCCGTGTCTCGATAAGAGCAGGTCTTAACGCGGCCGTGTCTCGATAAGAGCAGGTCTTAACGCGGCCGTGTCTCGATAAGAGCAAGTCTTAACCCGACCGTGTCTCGATAAGAGCAAGTCTTATCGCGGCCGTGTCTCGATAAGAGCAAGTCTTAACCCGACCGTGTCTCGATAAGAGCAAGTCTTAACCCGACCGTGTCTCGATAAGAGCAGGTCTTAACGCGGCCGTGTCTCGATAAGAGCAGGTCTTAACGCGGCCGTGTCTCGATAAGAGCAAGTCTTAACCCGACCGTGTCTCGATAAGAGCAAGTCTTATCGCGGCCGTGTCTCGATAAGAGCAAGTCTTAACCCGACCGTGTCTCGATAAGAGCAAGTCTTAACCCGACCGTGTCTCGATAAGAGCAGGTCTTAACGCGGCCGTGTCTCGATTAGAGCAGGTCATTTGGAATGTCAAAGGAGGACAGTTCGAACTTTTGGCTTGTGTGAGTTGACGCTTGATTTCTGAACATATGCATCGGTCCCATGCAGCAGAGCCCTTCATGAATAGGAATCCCCATGGAACCCATGGAACAGGATGGAAATGGGTAGGAATGGGGCCATTTTTGGAAATATAACAGGTTGGAACGGGTTTGGGACAGACCATATGATTTTTTAGCACCACAGAAGGTGAAATATGCTGAAACGGGTGGGAATGGGAGCCCCATCAATTATGAATTCGGATTGGAACGGGTTTGGGTCTGGCTGAATGGGCTGGAACGGGATGAGGGCTGAAAAAGTGTCCCATGAAGGGCTCTACCATGCAGGGGCGTGGGAACTACTTTGAAGTTTGGGGGGGGCAAACCTTTTGGTAATACTACGGCAAAAAATAAGACTGAAGAGAAGCAACGTGTACCGCTCTTTTCCATACCCAATGCTGCTTATTGCCAATAGTATGTCATATATTTAAGGAAATGGGTATCAATATCATATAAGGAAATGGGTCGCCTAACAAGCAAAAAATACTAGATAATAGCTGGTAAACATAAAGAAGGAGCGACACTGGTACTAGAGTTGCAAAAGGTCGGAGAAGGGGAACTGGAGCTTTCACCGTGCCTGAATGCAGAACCGGCGGGCTTGACTGACTCCCGAGCCTGAGGTAGCTGGTTAGGTGATGTGCCGGGCTCGCACCAAGTTGACCATGATAAAATTATGCATTTAACATACATTTGGTACGAGTACCATACTTAGCTTCAACCGAGTTATGCTATGCCGCGTTTTAATGTGTTACGGTCAATGTTTTGGGTACATTTTTATGAATTTATCGTTATACGGTGGTACTCAAGCAAATGCTGGCAAACCAATGCATTAGAACACACGCATTTTTTAGAGAACAATGTTTATCTACTCATATATAAGTTAGTTAGTTAGTTAGTTAGTTGGTTAGTTAGATATTCTGTTTGTTAGTTAACTGTTGCCAAATTAAGGTCCATTAACACACGCACTGTAGTGGGTTCGCGCCAACCACGAACTGCCGGGGTTGATTTCCGCCCCCTCCCCCCTAATACTTTTTTTTAAAAACACGCAATGTAGCGACAAGCGGAAGACTGTGTTAGATAGCTCGAGACAATCTATCGAAAGTACTTAGGTCATTTTTAGGTCAATTAAATATTGAGGTCACCAGAGGTCAAATTTCGGCTATATATGAGTGACCTTGATAAAACCGTCTATATCTCGATAATAAAAGAGATAGCGACGCGCGAAAACAAGTGTTCGAAAGATAATTTAATTTGCTGTAACTAAGGTTCATCGGAATTGACCTAAGGTCAATAGCTAGGTCATCAGAAACCATTGAATTTGAAACATTCTTTTAAAAAAAATACCGAATTGGTTTTAACCCTATTCATTGCGGTCGGCTATAATTTCGTTAACGTGCGGGGTCAGATTCTGCCCCCTCCCCCCCAAAGATCCCGAGAACCGCTCGGTCGATTTCGATGAGACAAAAACCATTCGATTCGTCATCAAACGATCTTTCTTTTTTAACCCAGAACTTTCCTTTTTGTTAAAAAATGGGGGACCATGGGGAAAAATACGTTTGTTTGTATTATTGGTCATTGTGGTCATATAGTTTGACCGATTTGCATGCAACAAACGTTTTTGAGCTTGAAATGTACTGGTAGTCAACACATCAAAAGACAAGTACCAAAATTAAAAATCATAGGCGTATTCAGGGGATGTAAAATGGGGGCGGGGGGATTTTCTAAGAACAAATATGTGCTGTTCGTGATTGTTTGGGACTGTATGAATGTCACATGTGGAATTATTTACTGTAATTTGTTAAATGTAATATATTGCGCATAGGTAGATCCAGGTAAACAACGTGGGGGGCACCATGCGCGTAACGCTTTTTATCATCTTACTAATTTGAAGTTGGACCTAATTTGAGGGAGGATATCGCCTCCCATATATAACTAACAAATATGTACTAAATATGTATATGTATAAATATGTATGTAACAAATATGCTAACAAATATGTACAATCCCGGTATTTATTATGCATATTGCACCGCAAATGTTTCTGACGCTTTTATTGCACCGCAAACTGCGAAGGAAGTATGCGCCGCAAAACTGCAT
Organism: Chirona hameri; assembly: GCA_036785665.1. NCBI lineage: Eukaryota > Metazoa > Arthropoda > Thecostraca > Balanomorpha > Balanidae > Chirona > Chirona hameri. The sequence continues at coordinate 22,518 of JAXIVJ010013618.1, forward strand.
ACGTAACAGCCTCCCAAGAACAGGAGCCTGGCACCGCCTCTGCTGGGCCGATTTTTTCGAACTTTTGACACAACATGCGCAATTAAATTTTGGGAAAAGTAAAAAAAAATGCAAGACTCCAGTAGTTTAGGAGCAGCATGCGAGAGAAAAAAAAAACCTGGGGGAGGGGGGGGGGGCAGAATCTGCCCCGCAAGGAATAGGGTTAAGGAATAACTTTTGACAGAAGCATGATGATGTAAAACATATTTCACCATTGTGTTTGTCTCGTCGAGACGCATCGAATGATATATTGGGTGACCTAGTTGGTCATATCCAAAAATTGGTCTGCCCTGAGATCAGGTCAAGGTCAACTCTTACATCAATTGATTTGTCTCGACAAGCCGAATACAATGGTGAAATTCCCATTATTCTAAATCATACGTGATCTGGGCGGTCACATGAGTTGACCTCGTAGAGGTAAAAGAACAGAAATGTGACATAGGGCTTTTCATTTGGGACAAGAGTGGTGGATCCGCTGGCGGATCCAGGGGGAGGGAGCAAAGCGGCCATGTCCCCCCCCCCGCCCCATAAAAAACGCATGCAAAATTGACACATTTCCTGATATAGAAGAAAATCTAGGCAACATTTACTAAGGAAAGTTTGTTTTAAATCAGCTATCAATGCATATAAGCAAGCGAAATCAGAGTTTTCAGAATTGTGTGAAACTTTTTGGGATTTGGCCCCCAAACCACCCGTGCCCCCCCCCCCCCAACCACCGTTCTGGATCCGCCAGTGGGTGGATCTGGTGATTTAAAAAAAAAACATTACCGATGGATTTATACGTGTTTTTAATGTTTCCCCATTGATTTATAATGAAGAGGTCACGAAATAGACTTGACCTTAGATCACCGATATAACATAAAAATCGGGATAAACGAATTGTAGATACTTATCACCTGATGATATTATGTGAGTTTCAAACCGTTTGGTCAATCACTTTGTCTGTGGCACGACCGAAAACTTTTTGGAGGTGGAGACACTTGACTTGACCTGGTGACTTGACCTAAGATGACCCGATGAAAAAAAAATCACACCATGTGGGTAATTATTAGTGATGCCCCAACAGCTGTGCCAAATTTTGCGGCGCTGCGCGCCGCCGTTAAAACTCCGGTAGCAATGCCCTTGTTCTTATACAGAGTCGAGTGAACGTGTAAAAAGTTGGGGGGCGTCGCCTCCCCAGCCCCACAGGAGGGGGGGGGGGGGCGAGTTGTCCCCCATTGCCCCACGGTTCCCTGGCAGTCCCTGGTCCCATGCTGATGGGGATTTCTAAGTGATATTCGAAGCTGAGAGACTTGCTGTTAATTTGCTAGATTGTTCGACCGTTTCATTTGACGAACTCACATCTTAGGCATCGGTTTGTCGTTGGTGTGGTGATTTAAATACATTGAAGCGTTTGCGCAAAACAATACACTTGTTGAGGCACGTAACTCGATTGTTATTGAAATGCCGCGAAACTAATGCTTATGACAGTTAACACAAAAACACTCGGTGGGATACTAACTACCGATCATGTGATTCTTTAACCTAATCATGTATTTATTTTACACGCAGTGGACGTACCCAAGGGACTTGTCAAGAAACGTTTGGTCCTGGCAGATACTTATCAATGGAATACAAATGCCTGCGGAAGTATTCCCAGACAATGACAGTTATAAAACGACAGTTGCAGTATCACATTCACTTCCATACTAATCGACAGGCGTCTACTCCGCTGCAGGCGTCTACTCCGCTGCAGGCGTCTACTCCGCTGCAGGCGTCTACTCCGCAGCAGGCGTCTACTCCGCTGCAGGCGTCTAATCCGCTGGTACCTAGTCGGAAATTGCCTGGCAGTCAACAAAGCAGCTAAGTCTGCGAGAACCTTCCTCCGGAGGAAAAACAATACATTTCGCCGCCGCACGCGGGGATCCGGACACGGCAGAAGACGCAATCAGTCGACAACCAGAGATGAATTGTTTTGCCAGCGCGTATTCCCGCGGGAGCCAGCGTGTATTCCCGCGGGAGCCAGCGTGTATTCCCGCGGGAGCTAGCGTGTACTCCCGCGGGAGCCAGCGTGTATTCTCGCGGGAGTCAGCGTGTATTCCCGCGGGAGCCAGCGTGTATTCCCGCGAGAGCCAGCGTGTGTTCCCGCGGGAGCCAGCGTGTATTCCCGCGGGAGCCAGCGTGTATTATCGCGGGAGTCAGCGTGTATTCCCGCGGGAGCCAGTGCGTATTCCCGCGGGAGCCAGCGTGTATTCCCGCGGGAGCCAGCGTGTATTCCCGCAGGAGCCAGCGTGTATTCCCGCGGGAGCCAGCGTGTATTCTCGCGGGAGCCAGCGTGTATTCCCGCGGGAGCCAGCGCGTATTCCCGCAGGGCAGACCAAACTACAGCAATTGGGCTTTGATGGGTAAGAAGTGGGCTTTGGTGGGTAAGAAGTGGGCTTTGATGGGTAAAAAGTAGGCTTTGATGGGTAAGAAGTGGGCTTTGGTGGGTAAGAAGTGGGCTTTGATGGGTAAAAAGTGGGCTTTGATGGGTAAGAAGTGGGCTTTGATGGGTAAGAAGTGGGCTTTGATGGGTAAGAAGTGGGCTTTGGTATGTAAGAAGTGGGCTTTGATGGGTAAGAAGTGGGCTTTGGTAGGTAAGAAGTGGGCTTTGGTGGGCAAGAAGTGAGCTTTGGTGGGTAAGAAGTGGGCTTTGATGGGTAAGAAGTGGGCTTTGATGGGTAAGAAGTGGGCTTTGGTGGGTAAGAAGTGGGCTTTGGTGGGTAAGAAGTAACCTTCACTCCACCGCAGACACATTTCGGGTTTAGCACCAACATGTTTATAGCTAGCTAGCAACAAACATCATTCGATCTGGTTTACCATTGAATATATACATTAAGTTCACATAATTTGTGAAGCCCAGCACTGGAAAGTCCCCATTCACAGGCACGAGTGGAGTTTCCCATTTAAATGGTGAGGCCACTGCATCACCAACTTTGTGTTTTGCCTAACCAACTTTTGTCAGATTTCAAGGTTCCCTGGCGTTAAAATGATCATTTTTCACCTCAACCATGCAAAAACAACCAGACAATATGACATTTTGACTCACCAACACTTTTCTGAAATGCTCCACCCATGGCTCGCAGGAGCATTACTGCCTACAGAACAGCAGTGGCTGCCGACTCCCTGTTCAGTCGGTGTTTAGAATACCGATAATGCAATAATGGCTCATCTTATTCACGATTTTGTTTACGGAATGTACATTCCACCAGCATCCATAGCATCACGGCGGCAAAACAATACGGCCATCTAGCCAGCAACGGTCCATCAGCAACGGTCCATCCAGCCAGCAACGGTCCATCAGCAACGGTCCATCCAGCCAGCAACGGTCCATCAGCAACGGTCCATCCAGCCAGCAACGGTCCATCAGCAACGGTCCATCCGGCCAGCAACGGTCCATCAGCAACGGTCCATCCAGCCAGCAACGGTCCATCAGCAACGGTCCATCCAGCCAGCAACGGTCCATCAGCAACGGTCCATCCAGCCAGCAACGGTCCATCAGCAACGGTCCATCCAGCCAGCAACGGTCCATCAGCAACGGTCCATCCAGCCAGCAACGGTCCATCAGCAACGGTCCATCCAGCCAGCAACGGTCCATCCAGCCAGCAACGGTCCATCCAGCCAGCAACGGTCCATCAGCAACGGTCCATCCAGCCAGCAACGGTCCATCAGCAACGGTCCATCCAGCCAGCAACGGTCCATCAGCAACGGTCCATCCAGCCAGCAACGGTCCATCAGCAACGGTCCATCCAGCCAGCAACGGTCCATCAGCAACGGTCCATCCAGCCAGCAACGGTCCATCAGCAACGGTCCATCCAGCCAGCAACAGTCCATCAGCAACGGTCCATCCAGCCAGCAACGGTCCATCAGCAACGGTCCATCCAGCCAGCAACGGTCCATCCAGCCAGCAACGGTCCATCCAGCCAGCAACGGTCCATCCAGCCAGCAACGGTCCATCCAGCCAGCAACGGTCCATCCAGCCAGCAACGGTCCATCCAGCCAGCAACGGTCCATCCAGCCAGCAACGGTCCATCCAGCCAGCAACGGTCCATCCAGCCAGCAACGGTCCATCCAGCCAGCAACGGTCCATCCAGCCAGCAACGGTCCATCCAGCCAGCAACGGTCCATCAGCAACGGTCCATCCAGCCAGCAACGGTCCATCAGCAACGGTCCATCCAGCCAGCAACGGTCCATCCAGCCAGCAACGGTCCATCCAGCCAGCAACGGTCCATCAGCAACGGTCCATCCAGCCAGCAACGGTCCATCAGCAACGGTCCATCCAGCCAGTAACGTGTATGGCAACACGGCGCATCACCATTGTTCTTATAAAGTGCACTCTAATGCAACCCGTCAAGCTGTTCAGCCTGGCCCGATGGACCGGATCAGGCTCTGCCCAGACGGTGCCCAGACTGTCGAGTAGACATTTCGCAGGCCGTGGCAGCTCAATACTCAGCTAGGAAGCAGTCAAATACAGCCAAATGGCCAATGACATTTGCTCCCAAGATATGCTATATGCTAAATGCTACTAATGTCACCTGTCTGTAATACGAATACATCTGTGAAGTTCTCACTGGTTTTCATCAACGAACGATAAATCATTTTCGGTTGCTTATGCAATCGGTTAACTGTACATATTTTGTCTGACTGGTACCATCTTAATCAACCACCAGGCTACAAGAGCGTAGGGGAGACGCTCAATTGCAACGGCACTATATTTTCCAGACTGATTCCATATCCTAAAGACATAAAGAAGAGCGGCAAAGCACTCTTGCTTGGTCTAACAACAGCAGTAGAGTGCATTCAACCACTGCATCTCCATCCCCCCTTCCCCCGATCGCTGCTGGCAGACATATGGCAGCTGTGCCACAGACACCCGAGTCAGAGTCCCTCCTCAGTCTCCCTCAGACACCCGAGTCAGAGTCCCTCCTCAGTCTCCCTCAGACACCCGAGTCAAAGTCCCTCCTCAGTCTCCCTCAGACACCCGAGTGAGAGTCCCTCCTCAGTCTCCCTCAGACACCCGAGTCAGAGTCCCTCCTTAGTCATCAGTCTCCCTCAGACACCCGAGTCAGAGTCCCTCATCAGTCTCCTTCAGACACCCGAGTCAGAGTCCCTCCTCAGTCTCCCTCAGACACCCGAGTCAAAGTCCCTCCTCAGTCTCCCTCAGACACCCGAGTCAAAGTCCCTCCTCAGTCTCTCTCAGACACCCGAGTCAGAGTCCCTCCTCAGTCTCCCTCAGACACCCGAGTCAAAGTCCCTCCTCAGTCTCCCTCAGACACCCGAGTCAGAGTCCCTCCTCAGTCTCCCTCAGACACCCGAGTCAGAGTCCCTCCTCAGTCTCCCTCAGACACCCGAGTCAGAGTCCCTCTTCAGTCTCCCTCCGACACCCGAGTCAGCGTCCCTCCTCAGTCTCCCTCCGCCACCCGAGTCAGAGTCCCTCCTCAGTCTCCCTCAGACACCCGAGTCAGAGTCCCTCCTCAGTCTCCCTCAGACACCCGAGTCAGAGTCCCTCCTCAGTCTCCCTCAGACACCCGAGTCAGAGTCCCTCCTCAGACTCCCTCAGACTCCCTCAGACACCCGAGTCAGAGTCCCTCCTCAGTCTCCCTCAGACACCCAAGTCAGAGTCTCTCCTCAGTCTCCCTCAGACACCCGAGTCAGAGTCCCTCCTCAGTCTCCCTCGGACACCCGAGTCAGAGTCCCTCCTCAGTCTCCCTCAGACACCCGAGTCAGAGTCCCTCCTCAGTCTCCCTCAGACACCCGAGTCAAAGTCCCTCCTCAGTCTCCTTCCGACACCAGAGTCAGAGTTCCTCCTCAGTCTCCCTCCGACACCACCCGAGTCAGAGTCCCTCCTCAGTCATCAGTCTCCCTCCGACACCCGAGTCAGAGTCCCTCCTCAGTCTCCCTCAGACACCCAAGTCAGAGTCTCTCCTCAGTCTCCCTCAGACACCCGAGTCAGAGTCCCTCCTCAGTCTCCCTCAGACACCCGAGTCAAAGTCCCTCCTCAGTCTCCCTCAGACACCCGAGTCAAAGTCCCTCCTCAGTCTCTCTCAGACACCCGAGTCAAAGTCCCTCCTCAGTCTCCCTCAGACACCCGAGTCAGAGTCCCTCCTCAGTCTCCCTCAGACACCCCTCCTCAGTCTCCCTCAGACACCCGAGTCAGAGTCCCTCCTCAGTCTCCCTCAGACACCCGAGTAAAAGTCCCTCCTCAGTCTCCCTCCGACACCCGAGTCAGAGTTCCTCCTCAGTCTCCCTCCGACACCACCCGAGTCAGAGTCCCTCCTCAGTCATCAGTCTCCCCCCGACACCCGAGTCAGAGTCCCTCCTCAGTCTCCCTCAGACACCCGAGTCAGGGTCCCTCCTCAGTCTCCCTCAGACACCCGAGTACAAGTCCCTGCTCAGTCTCCCTCAGACACCCGAGTCAAAGTCCCTCCTCAGTCTCTCTCAGACACCCGAGTCAAAGTCCCTCCTCAGTCTCCCTCAGACACCCGAGTCATAGTCCCTCCTCAGTCTCCCTCAGACACCCGAGTCAGAGTCCCTCCTCAGTCTCCCTCAGACACCCGAGTCAGAGTCCCTCCTCAGTCTCCCTCAGACACCCAAGTCAGAGTCTCTCCTCAGTCTCCCTCAGACACCCGAGTCAGAGTCCCTCCTCAGTCTCCCTCAGACACCCGAGTCAAAGTCCCTCCTCAGTCTCCCTCAGACACCCGAGTCAAAGTCCCTCCTCAGTCTCTCTCAGACACCCGAGTCAAAGTCCCTCCTCAGTCTCCCTCAGACACCCGAGTCAGAGTCCCTCCTCAGTCTCCCTCAGACACCCCTCCTCAGTCTCCCTCAGACACCCGAGTCAGAGTCCCTCCTCAGTCTCCCTCAGACACCCGAGTAAAAGTCCCTCCTCAGTCTCCCTCCGACACCCGAGTCAGAGTTCCTCCTCAGTCTCCCTCCGACACCACCCGAGTCAGAGTCCCTCCTCAGTCATCAGTCTCCCCCCGACACCCGAGTCAGAGTCCCTCCTCAGTCTCCCTCAGACACCCGAGTCAGGGTCCCTCCTCAGTCTCCCTCAGACACCCGAGTACAAGTCCCTGCTCAGTCTCCCTCAGACACCCGAGTCAAAGTCCCTCCTCAGTCTCTCTCAGACACCCGAGTCAAAGTCCCTCCTCAGTCTCCCTCAGACACCCGAGTCATAGTCCCTCCTCAGTCTCCCTCAGACACCCGAGTCAGAGTCCCTCCTCAGTCTCCCTCAGACACCCGAGTCAGAGTCCCTCCTCAGTCTCCCTCAGACACCCGAGTCAAAGTCCCTCATCAGTCTCCCTCAGACACCCGAGTCAGAGTCCCTCCTCAGTCTCCCTCAGACACCCGAGTCAGAGTCCCTCCTCAGTCTCCCTCAGACACCCGAGTCAGAGTCCCTCCTCAGTCTCCCTCAGACACCCGAGTCAGAGTCCCTCCTCAGTCTTCCCAGTGTCGAGGAGTCCGTGGTACTCAGTCTTCCCAGTGTCGAGGAGTCCGTGGTACTCAGTCTTCCCAGTGTCGAGGAGTCCGTGGTACTCAGTCTTCCCAGTGTCGAGGAGTACGTGGTACTCAGTCTTCCCAGTGTCGAGGAGTCCGTGGTACTCAGTATTCCCAGTGTCGAGGAGTATGTGGTACTCAGTCTTCCCAGTGTCAAGGAGTCCGTGGTACCAGTCTTCCCAGTGTCGAGGAGTCTGTGGAACTCAGTCTTCCCAGTGTCGAGGAGTCCGTGGTACTCAGTCTTCCCAGTGTCGAGGAGTCCGTGGTACTCAGTCTTCCCAGTGTCGAGGAGTCCGTATTACTCCGTCTTCCCAGTGTCGAGGAGTCCGTGGCACTCAGTCTTCCCAGTGTCGAGGAGTCCGTGGTACTCAGTCTTCCCAGTGTCGAGGAGTCCGTGGTACTCAGTCTTCCCAGCGTCGAGGAGTCCGTGGTACTCAGTCTTCCCAGTTTCGGGGAGTCCGTGGTACTCAGTCTTCCCAGTGTCGAGGAGTCCGTGGTACTCAGTCTTCCCAGTGTCGAGGAGTCCGTGGTACTCATACTTCCCAGTGTCGAGGAATCTGGGGTACTCAGTCTTTCCAGTGTCGAGGAGTCCGTGGTACTCAGTCTTCCCAGTGTCGAGGAGTCCGTGGTACTTAGTCTTCCCAGTGTCGAGGAGTCCGTGGTACTCGGTCTTCCCAGTGTCGAGGAGTCTGGGGTACTCAGTCTTCCCAGTGTCGAGGAGTCCGTGGTACTCAGTCTTCCCAGTGTCGAGGAGTCCGTGGTACTCAGTATTTCCAGCGTCGAGGAGTCCGTGGCACTCAGTCTTCCCAGTGTCGAGGAGTCCGTGGTACTCAGTCTTCCCAGTGTCGAGGAGCCTGTGGTACTCAGTCTTCCCAGTGTCGAGGAGTCCGTGGTACTCAGTCTTCCCAGTGTCGAGGAGTCCGTGGCACTCAGTCTTCCCAGTGTCGAGGAGTCCGTGGTACTCAGTCTTCCCAGTGTCGAGGAGTCCGTGGTACTCAGTCTTCCCAGTGTCGAGGAGTCCGTGGTACTCAGTCTTCCCAGTGTCGAGGAGTCCGTGGTACTCAGTCTTCCCAGTGTCGAGGAGTCTGGGGTACTCAGTCTTCCCAGTGTCGAGGAGTCCGTGGTACTCAGTCTTCCCAGTGTCGAGGAATCCGTGGTACTCAGTCTTCCCAGTGTCGAGGAGTCCGTGGTACTCAGTCTTCCCAGTGTCGAGGAGTCCGTGGTACTCAGTCTTCCCAGTGTCGAGGAGTCCGTAGTACTCAGTCTTCCCAGTGTCGAGGAGTCCGTGGTACTCAGTCTTCCCAGTGTCGAGGAGTCCGTGGTACTCAGTCTTTCCAGTGTCGAGGAGTCCGTGGTACTCAGTCTTCCCAGTGTCGAGGAGTCCGTGGTACTCAGTCTTCCCAGTGTCGAGGAGTCTGGGGTACTCAGTCTTCCCAGTGTCGAGGAGTCTGTGGTACTCAGTCTTCCCAGTGTCGAGGAGTACGTGGTACTCAGTATTTCCAGTGTCGAGAGGAGTCCGTGGTACTCAGTCTTCCCAGTGGAGCGGATACTTTCACAACAGTATAAATATAAATATTGTTTCAACGAGCGATATTGCATTAGTGTTGCTGGAGAACCATTTTTCAACTTTCGATTTGGTCGGAGAACCATAGTGTATTTGTACCAGCCCTGGGGCTGTCACCGGGTGGCTGGGTAGCTGGGTAGCAGCCCCTGGGTGTCTCAGGTACTCAGTCAATTCCAGACGATGCATAGCGCGGGTAAGTGGCGTCACGTCGCCTGCCGAGCCCTGATCTGTAGCCTGCGAGAGACGCTGCTGGCCAGTGACGGCTGGCAGGGCAGGCAGGAGCTGGGATAACCGGAGAGGGCTAGGTAGGAGAGGGCCGGAAAGGATTAAGGAGAAGGTGTGAGGACCGAGGAGGGCTGGGAGGGAGGAGATTAATTCAGAGGACTGGGGATGTTTGGGGAGGGGACGAATTGGGAGGAACGGGGAGGAGCTGGGAAGAACGGGGAGGGATGTGGAGGGGAGGGATTGAAAGGGTCAGGGAGGAGCTTGGAGGACTGTGTGAGGACTGGAGAGCAGCGGATAGGACCGTGTGAGGACTGGAGAGCAGCGGATAGGACCGCGTGAGGATTGGAGAGGAGCGGATAGGACCGCGTGAGGACTGGAGAGGAGCGGATATGACTGTGTGAGGACTGGAGAGCAGCGGATAGGACCGCGTGAGGACTGGAGAGGAGCGGATAGGACCGTGTGAGGACTGGAGAGCAGCGGATAGGACCGTGTGAGGACTGGAGAGGAGCGGATAGGACCGTGTGAGGACTGGAGAGGAGCGGATAGGACCGTGTGAGGACTGGAGAGGAGCGGATAGGACCGCGTGAGGACTGGAGAGGAGCGGATAGGACTGTGTGAGGACTGGAGAGCAGCGGATAGGACCGCGTGAGGACTGGAGAGGAGCGGATAGGACCGTGTGAGTACTGGAGAGCAGCGGATAGGACCGTGTGAGGACTGGAGAGGAGCGGATAGGACCGTGTGAGGACTGGAGAGGAGCGGATAGGACCGTGTGAGGACTGGAGAGGAGCGGATAGGACCGCGTGAGGACTGGAGAGGAGCGGATAGGACCGTGTGAGGACTGGAGAGGAGCGGATAGGACCGCGTGAGGATTGGAGAGGAGCGAATAGGACCGCGTGAGGACTGGAGAGGAGCGGATAGGACCGTGTGAGGACTGGAGAGGAGCGGATAGGACCGCGTGAGGATTGGAGAGGAGCGGATAGGACCGCGTGAGGACTGGAGAGGAGCGGATAGGACCGCGTGAGGACTGGAGAGGAGCGGATAGGACCGCGTAAGGACTGGAGAGGAGCGGATAGGACTGTGTGAGGACTGGAGAGCAGCGGATAGGACCGCGTGAGGACTGGAGAGGAGCGGATAGGACCGTGTGAGGACTGGAGAGGAGCGGATAGGACCGTGTGAGGACTGGAGAGGAGCGGATAGGACCGCGTGAGGATTGGAGAGGAGCGGATAGGACCGCGTGAGGACTGGAGAGGAGCGGATAGGACCGTGTGAGGACTGGAGAGGAGCGGATAGGACCGTGTGAGGACTGGAGAGGAGCGGATAGGACCGTGTGAGGACTGGAGAGGACCGTGTGAGGACTGGAGAGAAGCGGATAGGACCGCGTGAGGATTGGAGAGGAGCGGATAGGACCGCGTGAGGACTGGAGAGGAGCGGATAGGACCGTGTGAGGACTGGAGAGGAGCGGATAGGACCGTGTGAGGAGTGGAGAGGAGCGGATAGGACCGCGTGAGGATTGGAGAGGAGCGGATAGGACCGCGTGAGGACTGGAGAGGAGCGGATAGGACCGTGTGAGGACTGGAGAGGAGCGGATAGGACCGTGTGAGGACTGGAGAGGAGCGGATAGGACCGTGTGAGGACTGGAGAGCAGCGGATAGGACCGCGTGAGGACTGGAGAGCAGCGGATAGGACCGCGTGAGGATTGGAGAGGAGCGGATAGGACCGCGTGAGGACTGGAGAGGAGCGGATAGGGCCGTGTGAGGACTGGAGAGGAGCGGATAGGACCGTGTGAGGACTGGAGAGGAGCGGATAGGACCGCGTGAGGATTGGAGAGGAGCGGATAGGACCGCGTGAGGACTGGAGAAGAGCGGATAGGACCGTGTGAGGACTGGAGAGGAGCGGATAGGACCGTGTGAGGACTGGAGAGGAGCGGATAGGACCGTGTGAGGACTGGAGAGGAGCGGATAGGACCGTGTGAGGACTGGAGAGCAGCGGATAGGACCGCGTGAGGATTGGAGAGGAGCGGATAGGACCGCGTGAGGACTGGAGAGGAGCGGATAGGACCGTGTGAGGACTGGAGAGGAGCGGATAGGACCGTGTGAGGACTGGAGAGGAGCGGATAGGACCGCGTGAGGACTGGAGATGAGCGGGTAGGACCGTGTGAGGACTGGAGAGGAGCGGATAGGACCGTGTGAGGACTGGAGAGGAGCGGATAGGACCGTGTGAGGACTGGAGAGCAGCGGATAGGACCGCGTGAGGACTGGAGAGGAGCGGATAGGACCGTGTGAGGACTGGAGAGGAGCGGATAGGACCGTGTGAGGACTGGAGAGGAGCGGATAGGACCGTGTGAGGACTGGAGAGGAGCGGATAGGACCGTGTGAGGACTGGAGAGGAGCGGATAGGACCGTGTGAGGACTGGAGAGGAGCGGATAGGACCGTGTGAGGACTGGAGAGGAGCGGATAGGACCGTGTGAGGACTGGAGAGGAGCGGATAGGACCGTGTGAGGACTGGAGAGGAGCGGATAGGACCGTGTGAGGACTGGAGAGGAGCGGATAGGACCGCGTGAGGATTGGAGAGGAGCGGATAGGACCGCGTGAGGACTGGAGAGGAGCGGATAGGACCGTGTGAGGACTGGAGAGGAGCGGATAGGACCGCGTGAGGATTGGAGAGGAGCGGATAGGACCGTGTGAGGACTGGAGAGGAGCGGATATGACCGTGTGAGGACTGGAGAGGAGCGGATTGGACCGTGTGAGGATTGGAGAGGAGCGGATAGGACCGTGTGAGGACTGGAGAGGAGCGGATAGGACCGCGTGAGGATTGGAGAGGAGCGGATAGGACCGTGTGAGGACTGGAGAGGAGCGGATAGGACCGTGTGAGGACTGGAGAGGAGCGGATAGGACCGTGTGAGGACTGGAGAGGAGCGGATAGGACCGCGTGAGGACTGGAGAGGAGCGGATAGGACCGCGTGAGGATTGGAGAGGAGCGGATAGGACCGTGTGAGGACTGGAGAGGAGCGGATAGGACCGTGTGAGGACTGGAGAGGAGCGGAAAGGACCGTGTGAGGACTGGATAGGAGCGGATAGGACCGTGTGAGGACTGGAGAGGAGCGGATAGGACCGTGTGAGGACTGGAGAGGAGCGGATAGGACCGTGTGAGGACTGGAGAGGAGCGGATAGGACCGTGTGAGGACTGGAGAGGAGCGGATAGGACCGTGTGAGGACTGGAGAGGAGCGGATAGGACCGTGTGAGGACTGGAGAGGAGCGGATAGGACCGCGTGAGGACTGGAGAGGAGCGGATAGGACCGTGTGAGGACTGGAGAGGAGCGGATAGGACCGTGTGAGGACTGGAGAGGAGCGGATAGGACCGTGTGAGGACTGGAGAGGAGCGGATAGGACCGTGTGAGGACTGGAGAGGAGCGGATAGGACCGTGTGAGGACTGGAGAGGAGCGGATAGGACCGTGTGAGGACTGGAGAGGAGCGGATAGGACCGTGTGAGGACTGGAGGAGCGGATAGGACCGTGTGAGGACTGGAGAGGAGCGGATAGGACCGTGTGAGGACTGGAGAGGAGCGGATAGGACCGTGTGAGAACTGGAGAGGAGCGGATAGGACCGTGTGAGGACTGGAGAGGAGCGGATAGGACCGTGTGAGGACTGAAGAGGAGCGGATAGGACCGTGTGAGGACTGGAGAGGAGCGGATAGGACCGTGTGAGGACTGGATAGGAGCGGATAGGACCGTGTGAGGACTGGAGAGGAGCGGATAGGACCGTGTGAGGACTGGAGAGGAGCGGATAGGACCGCGTGAGGACTGGAGAGGAGCGGATAGGACCGCGTGAGGACTGGAGAGGAGCGGATAGAACCGCGTGAGGACTGGAGAGGAGCGGATAGGACCGTGTGAGGACTGGAGAGGAGTGGATAGGACCGTGTGAGGACTGGAGAGGAGCGGATAGGACCGTATGAGGACTGGAGAGGAGCGGATAGGACCGTGTGAGGACTGGAGAGGAGCGGATAGGACCGTGTGAGGACTGGAGAGGAGCGGATAGGACCGTGTGAGGACTGGAGAGGAGCGGATAGGACTGTGTGAGGACTGGAGAGGAGCGGATAGGACCGTGTGAGGACTGGAGAGGAGCGGATAGGACCGTGTGAGGACTGGAGAGGAGCGGATAGGACCGTGTGAGGACTGGAGAGGAGCGGATAGGACTGTGTGAGGACTGGAGAGGAGCGGATAGGACTGTGTGAGGACTGGATAGGAGCGGATAGGACTGTGTGAGGACTGGAGAGGAGCGGATAGGACCGTGTGAGGATTGGAGAGGAGCGGATAGGACCGTGTGAGGACTGGAGAGGAGCGGATAGGACCGTGTGAGGACTGGAGAGGAGCGGATAGGACCGTGTGAGGACTGGAGAGGAGCGGATAGGACCGTGTGAGGACTGGAGAGGAGCGGATAGGACCGTGTGATGACTGGAGAGGAGCGGATAGGACCGTGTGAGGACTGGAGAGGAGCGGATAGGACCGTGTGAGGACTGGAGAGGAGCGGATAGGATATATATATATATATATATATATATATATATATATATATATATATATATATATATATATATATATATATATATATATATATATATATATATATATATATATATATATATATATATATATATATATATATATATATATATATATATATATATATATATATATATATATATATATATATATATATATATATATATATATATATATATATATATATATATATATATATATATATATATATATATATATATATATATATATATATATATATATATATAT
>JAXIVJ010013620.1:0-36666 GCA_036785665.1 Chirona hameri
ACACACACACACACACACACACACACACACACACACACACACACACACACACACACACACACACACACACACACACACACACACACACACACACACACACACACACACACACACACACACACACACACACACACACACACACACACACACACACACACACACACACACACACACACACACACACACACACACACACACACACACACACACACACACACACACACACACACACACACACACACACACACACACACACACACACACACACACACACACACACACACACACACACACACACACACACACACACACACACACACACACACACACACACACACACACACACACACACACACACACACACACACACACACACACACACACACACACACACACACACACACACACACACACACACACACACACACACACACACACACACACACACACACACACACACACACACACACACACACACACACACACACACACACACACACACACACACACACACGACACACACACACACACACACACACACACACACACACACACACACACACACACACACACACACCACACACACACACACACACACACACACACACACACACACACACACACACACACACACACACACACACACACACACACACACACACACACACACACACACACACACACACACACACACACACACACACACACACACACACACACACACACACACACACACACACACACACACACACACACACACACACACACACACACACACACACACACACACACACACACACACACACACACACACACACACACACACACACACACACACACACACACACACACACACACACACACACACACACACACACACACACACACACACACACACACACACACACACACACACACACACACACACACACACACACACACACACACACACACACACACACACACACACACACACACACACACACACACACACACACACACAGACACACACACACACACACACACACACACACACACACACACACACACACACACACACACACACACACACACACACACACACACACACACACACACACACACACACACACACACACACACACACACACACACACACACACACACACACACACACACACACACACACACACACACACACACACACACACACACACACACACACACACACGTACAGTACACCGGTAATACCTGCAACAACACACACACACACCGTACAGTACACCCGATAATACCTGCAACACACACACACACACACCGGTACAGTACACCCGGTAAGACCTGCAACAACACACACACACACACCGGTACAGTACACCCGGTAATACCTGCAACAACACACACGGACAGTACACCCGGTAATACCTGCAACAACACACACACCGGTACAGTACACCCGATAATACCTGCAACAACACACACACCCACCGGTACAGTACACCGGTAATACCTGCAACAACACACACCGGTACAGTACACCCGGTAATACCTGCAACAACACACACACCGGTACAGTACACCCGGTAATACCTGCAACACACACACACACACACACACACACCGGTACAGTACACCCGGTAATACCTGCAACAACACACACACACACACACACCGTTACAGTACACATGGTAATACCTGCAACACACACACACACACACACACACACACACACACACACACACACACACACACACACACACACACACACACACACACACACACACACACACACACACACACACACACACACACACACACACACCGGTACAGTACACCCGGTAATACCTGCAACAACACACACACCGGTACAGTACACCCGGTAATACCTGCAACAACAACACACACACACACACACACACACCGGTACAGTACACCTGGTAATACCTGCAACACACACACACACCGGTACAGTACACCCGGTAATACCTGCAACAACACACACCCAGTTGTACACCTAGTAATACCCGGCTAGACTAGCAAGGGGCGTCGCCACATATTTTTGAGTGGGGGGGGGGGGGGGGACTAATTGCCGAATGAACCATCAGTACAGTTCGCGACAATGTGAAGGAAAATCGAGTTGTACTTTATTATTTTTACTTAAGAACGCAATTGTTAGTTGTATCTATTAGCTTTATATTTTATATTTAAACTATAACAGGTGGGGGATTCCACGATAGATCGACCCAAAAAATTACAATTAACACCATCATATTGTATTTTTCTCTGTAATTTGGTCTAGGGGGTTATCATAGGTAGGGAAGCCAGCTGTGCCAACGAAAAAATCCCCGAGTAGCGGTTTTCAAGATATAGCCTCAGGCACTTTTCGAACGTCACTCAGCAGGCCTACATTTGGCGGCTCGTAGTTCACAAACTATCATAGTTACGACATCGAACCTGTATATTGAAGAAACTTGCATTGAACCGAGGGGCATTTTTGCAATCTCGGATTTTTGTTTGGGGGAGACACGACCCCTTGACATATTTTTTGATGAGCGACCAGGAGTTGAACTCAATTGATAGTCAAATTTCCGTTTGAAGAAGATTCAAGCCTGGTCAATGTTCTTTCAGATAAACAAACACAAAAAATGGCGTTCGGCCTCCAAATAGGATTTTTGAGCCTCCTAATATGATAGATCGAAAAAACACACAAAAACATCATATTTAATTTCTCTCTGTAATTTGGTCTAGGGGTTATCATAGGGAAGCCAGCTGTGCCAGCAAAAAAAAAATAATCCGGGCAGCGGTTTTCAAGATATAGCCTCGGGCTTTTTCAAAAGAGCCGCCTAGAGTCGATATTGGAGGCTCAAAAATCCTATTTGGAGGCCGAAAACCATTTTTTTATTTGTCTATCTGGAAGAACATTGACCATGCTTGAATCGGAAATTCGAATTTCAATTGACAAATTGTCCTGGTCAACAGGGCGTATTTTAAGGGATTTTGACTGGGGTGGCAACTCGGCGATCAGGGGCGCCATCGCTCAAGGGGGGCGCCATCACCAAAAACGCCAAGGGCGAATCCAGTCTCTCTCCGTGGGGGATCTTTTTGTGGGAGAAAGGTACACCTATTTTTTTCCCCGCCACGGATTCGGACCGGTCGCCTTATTTTGGTATTCGAGCGTAAGAAATTTACTTAAAAAGTGGATTTTCTGCCGTTTTTTTTTTGGGGGGGGGGGGGTAAAAACACAAAATTTACAAATCTGAGATAGCCATTTTGAGGAATATGTCATTTAATTTCTTTTGGCGTTTTTTATTTGCAATTTCCTTTAAAAAATATATTTTCTACGATTGTTCAAACATTTATCGTTTTTCCACCCAAAATGCCATGACATGACGTCATAAAAAGTCATTATTTCCCAAAATACTAATCAATTTTATTGGATTTTGGTGAGAAGACGCATAATTGATTCAGCATAAGGTACTGAACGTTTAACGTTGATATCTATCATAGTTTTCAAGTTATTGAGAAAATCCGGATGGGGAGGGCAGATTCTGCCCCCCCCCCCCCCACGGGGCGCAGGTTAAGTGTCACCGGGGCTGCTTGAATAACATCAGGTGTGCTGTTTTGTCTATCATTGAAAGAAAGAGATACCTACATATAAACTTGAAATTCAATCACTCGATAAAAAAACTTCCGTTTTCATCATTAAGTTTTCCTCCTAAGATTATTGTTTTTCACGTTCAGTGCAAGCAACGCCAGTGTTCGTCACAGGCCCACCAACCCCCAGCCCAACCCGGCCCAGACCTATGAACATCAAGCCCAGGCCCGGACCAGGCCCGGTCAAATTAATAATATTGAGGCCCAGGCCCGGTCTGGCCCGTTCAGATTAAGCATATCATTATTTGCACATAATTTGCAATAATTATCCTAACATATTTACTTGTATACTAATTACTATAAATGTGAAACAATGAACCAACTATGCTAACCACAAAACAAAAAGCCACAGCAACAGTGTGTTGCTGTGTAAGTGAACTGCTGGCTAAAATATTTTTTAGCTCTGACCTGAGCTTGTGCGACGCGCGAATTACTTCAAAATATTGTCAGTTCCAGGCCCATCCAGAGCCCAGTGATTTCCTTAAAGTTGAGGCCTGGCCCTATGGGCTGGCCCTATGGGCCATGGGCCCAGCCCATGGCCCATAGGGCCAGCCCAGCCCATGGCGAACTCTGGGTAACGCGCAACCAGACCTTCAGAAGGGGGAGGCAAGCCAGTCATGGCGGGCCCCTGGGAAAGAGGCCTCTCCCAACAAATATATATTACCCTGGATATGAAAAACTCAACGGATTTCGGCCACTTTATTTTGTGAGGACCCTATACAAAAAATATTAACTTTGTATTAGCTGGATTGGACCAGGACCCTCAGTATGGGGGCGGTATTTGCTTCTGGGGGGGGGGGGGGGGGGGGCATTTGCTTCTGGGGACGCCTACTGTCCGGTTTAGATAGCGTCTGTTCTGCTCCATGGGGGCAGCATTTGCTAATAGGCAATGGGCATTTGGCCAATTTAGAGGGCGCCTGAGCAAATGCCGCCCCTTGGGGGGCGGCATTTGCTTATTTTCCGGTAGGGCGCCCGTTCTGCTCCATTTTTGCAGGGGGCGCCTCTCCTTCCGCACCGTGCGGAAGGAGAAGTGTCCCCCCCGTCACTAGCCGGAGGGGCGCCATCACTGGCCAGGGCCGCGTCACGGGCGGAGAGGGGCGGTCACTAGTCGGAGTGGCGCCGTCACTGGCCGGAGTGGGCGCGGTCACTGACCGGAAGGCAGCCATCAACGGCTGGAGGGGCGCCGTCACTGGTCGAATGGGCGCCGTCACTCGCCGGATGGGCGTGGCCACTGGCCGGAGGGGCGCCGTCACTGGCCGGAGGGACGCCGTCAATGGCCGGAGGGGCGCCGTCACTAGCTGGAGGGGCGCCGTCACTGGCCGGAGCGGCTCCGTCACTGGCCGGAGGGGCGCCGCCGTCACTGACAGGAGGGGGCGCCGTCACTAGCCGGAGGGGCGCCGACACTGGTCGGATGGGCGACGTCACTGGCCGGAGGGGCGCCATCACTGGTAGAAGGGGCGCCGTCACTGGTGGGAGGGGCGCCGTCACTGGCCGGAGGGGCGTCTTTACTTGCCAAAGGGGCGCCGTCACTGGTCGGAGGGGCGCCGTCACTAGCCGGAGGGGCGCCGTCAATGACCGGAGGGGGCGCCGTCACTAGCCGGAGGGCACCGTCACTGGCCGGAGGGGCGCCGTCACGGGCCGGAGGGGCGCCGTCACTGATCAGAGGGGCGCCAGCTTTGCATGGGCGCCTCGGGTGCAAAGGACCAGGACATGCCCTGAATTACGTATACTCTGTACGCCACTGGCGCCTGTCCTCTTGGCGGTGCTAATTGCCAAACAAAAAGGGTCCGGGGTGGGGGGGGGGGGGGGCCATCGGCGCCCGTTAAAAACGGTACAGATATTCCGTGCTGTCCGTATAGGTGGTTGCACCCCTGCTGAAATGGATGGGAATTTTAATTTGGATTGGCGTTCTTTGATGCAAAGGGACGGTCTCATCTGCCAGGGGCTACTTTATCGCCGAGAGGGGCGTTTCGGCATCTTTTAACTGGGGTGGCAAAGTGCCGTCACTGGCGTGGAATTCTTCATGTCTGGGGTGGCAATTGCCACCCCAGTTACTATGTTAAAATACGCCCTGCTGGTCACTCATAAAAAATAGGTCAAGCGGTCACGCGTCCAAAAAAAAACACATAAAAAATCCGAGATTGCACAAATATTCCTCGGATCCATGTGAGTTTCCATGTGAGATCCATGTGAGTTAGGTTTGATGTCGTAACTATGATGGTTTGTGAAGTACGAGCCGCCAAATGTAGCGAGCCGCTGAGTGATCTCCGAAAAATGCCCGAGGCTTTATCTTGAAAGCCGCTGCTCGTTTTTTTTTTCGTTAGCGCAGCTGGCTTCCCCGCCTATGATAACCCCCTAGACCAAATTACAGAGAGAAATTAAATATGATGGTGATTTTTTGGGTCGATCACCATATTAGGAGGCTCAAAAAATCCTATTTGAAGGCCGAAAACATTTTTTTTTGTATTTGTCTGTCTGAAAGAACATTGACCAGGCTTGAATCTTATTCAAACGCAAATTCGACTTTCAATTGAGGAATTGTCCTGGTCACTCATCAAAAAATAGGTCAAGCAGTCACGTGTCCAAACAAATCCGAGATTGCACAAATCTCCCTCGGTTCAATGCAAATTTGTCAATATACAGATTTGATGTAACTATGATGGTTTGTGAACGTAAGCCGCCAAATGTAGGCCTGCTGAATGAACTCCGAAAAGTGCCCGAGGCTATATCTTGAAAACCGCTACTCGGGAAATTTTGTCGTTGGTACAGCTGGCTTCCCCGCCTATGATAACCCCCTAGATCAAATTACAGCCAAAAATAAAATATGGTGGTGTTATGCCTTGGTCGATCTATCGTGGAATGCCCCAGGTGATAGATGAAAAAAAAAACTTCTTCGGAAATATTCATGGTAGATTGTTCCAACTTCAAACGACTCTATATTCGATAGGCACTGTCCGGCGATTCGCTCATCGCCGTTTTGGATACATATTCTAGTTGTTCGTGTCACATCTATACCAGTAAAACGCCTTTTTGGGCGATGACCGAGCGAGCGCGCTCTGGTAAAGCTAAAACAGGTTTGAAATATGAAACGGTAAGGGAGCACACGTGGTAGTAACACAGTCATTTTAGTCCTCCAGAAAAATTGCCAGGCCTCAATGCATGCTAACATAAAAATTCAGTTGTATTAAATTGTTCATGATCTCCTTTCTCAAATCCGCCAAAAGGGAGTACGTCCTGAGCGCCGCATGCTTCAGCGTATAAGCGTATGAATTAATGCTTAGAATAATACAGCCATTTTTGATCAAGAATCATTTTGCAAGTTTTTTTTTTGTTCATTTCGACGTTCGCGTGTGCCAACTGCCACGCGCCACCTCTCTGTGTGGTATCACCTCTATCAGAACGCACTATAACAAACACAAAATTAATTTGATGGAGCTATCCAATGGTGAAAACCTAATCTCAATCGGAGCAGTAGTTACAAAGTTATTAGCTTCCGAAAAGCGTCTGTATGGCCGGGTCGGGCCGGGTCAAATGTAAGTTTGTCTAGTAAATTGACAAGAAACCTCATGGGCGCTTCGCGCCCGCTCGGTAATTACTATATTATAAGCGTCTGTCTGTCTGTCTGTCTGTCTGTCTGTCTGTCTGTCTGTCTGTCTGTCTATCCGCAACGAATTTAAAGGTCCCAGTTATCCCAGTTGCACATGAGCATTTCAACAGGGCGCTTCTTTCAGGGATCGGCATTAATACGCTTCCGAGCTGCCTTTCGAAAAAAATATAAATGGGCTAACGGGTTAACGGGTGAACTGGTCAACCTCTTTGCATAAAGCGGGGGGGGGGGGGGGGGGGAGTGCACGTGCTCTTCTTTTGGTGTGGGTACCACCATCCAGGAGATACCAGGTAATTAGTTCAATGTCATGGAGACGAGTGGAAGGGTGTATGAGTGGTACGTTCTGTATGAGTGAACTGTCACGTTCGTGCCAACAGTGATCCCTTGATTTTATAGGGATCTGCCATTCCAGAGATTAAAAATATATATGAGAGGTTATAGGGACTCTATAGAGAATATATATGAGAGACTCAGAGATTACAAATATATATACATATATATATATATATATATATATATATATATATATATATATATATATATATATATATATATATATATATATATATATATATATATATATATATATATATATACATATATATATATATATATATATATATATATATATATATATATATATATATATATATATATATATATATATATATATATATATATATATATATATATATATATATATATATATATATATATATATATATATATATATATATATATATATATATATATATATATATATATATATATATATATATATATATATATATATATATATATATATATATATATATAAATATGTATGTATATGCTAAGCCGGTGTGGAGTTTTCATGGGTTTGATGGGTTTATAACGGGTGTCATGGGTGTCAACGGGTGTCACAGATATAATGGGTAAGTACCGGCTATAACAGGTATATGACGTGTTCCACAGGGGCACAACGGGTACCACGGGTGTATGTTCGGCACCGTAGGTTTTTTACGGGTACCTCGGGTGTATGACGCGTATAAAACACGTATTATAGGTACGATGGGTGTGCTACGGGTAGAACGGGTTATCAATCCCTAATTGCCTATCACTGGCTTGCACCACCACTTGACCTGTAATCGTTCAGCGGAGCGGACGGGTTAGCACTAGTGGACAGTTATTTCGTACTAATTATAAGAAGTGACAGCCACCTGTCCGTCTGTCCGTTCGGATGTCATCCGATTGTTTAACCCGCGCACTGCAGGGGCTTTGCGCCGAACACGAACTGCAGGGGGGTTGATTTCCGCCCCCCCCCTGATATCTCGAAAACTACGCAACGTAGCGAGAAGCGGAAACAGGCATTTGATAGCTTCATACATGTTCTATCGAAAGTATGTATCAGTGTTTCTTAAGTCAGGTCAAAATTGAGGTCACCAGAGGTCATCAAAGGTCAAATTTTCCATTTTTTTCTTCCTGTTTTAGGACATCGCTCCAGAAATTCCCATATATCTCAGAAACAATGATAGTTAGAAACGAACGGAAAAAAGCAAACGCCAGCCAGTGCAATTTGTAATCGCTAAGGTGTCCTCAGATTTGATCTCAGTTCAATATTTGAGGCTCCAGAGCAGGGTTGTGCTCGACTCAGATTTTTTAGACTGACTCGACTCTGACTCATTTTGAAGGGACTCAACTCAACTCAACTCTGACTCAAGAGGGGGGAATTTTTGTTTTGAGTCGACTCAACTTTGACTCATTTGCTGTTACCACTGACTCAACTCTGACTCAAGCGGGGGAGACAATTTTTTTAGTCGACTCAACTTTGACTCATTTGCTTTTACTCCTGACTCAACTCTGACTCATGTGAGTGTCTTGAGTCGACTCATTTTTGACTCATGTTCAACGGATTTCACGACTTTGATTCAAATGTAGGTATTTGACTTGCAAAAAGTAATCGGAATATTATATGTAAATACTTTTATTTGTATTTACACTGGATCAAGGCACATGAATTAAATTATATTATAATATATATATTATAATATAAATTAAATACATTATAATAAATATCTACTGCATCCAGCTGCATTGTAAGATATATTCAAATATGTATGTTCCTAATAGCAATAATGACAATAATACAAACAAAATTATGGTTCGAATAAACATTCAAGAAAAATTGGTATTTTCCTATATGTGTTCGTAGGGGTTATGGAATGTTTTAGTTCAAGTTAGATCGGTTGTTAGTGACAGGGGTTCAAGCTTACATGTATTCTCTGGGTACGTGAGTAGGTATGCTCAAATATCTTCCGTTGGCTTTAATTATTGGTATCTTGTAATTGGTCATTATTTTGATGCTATTTGATGCAATGTAAATCATGTTGATATGGTTATTATTAGGTTATATATACTGCAGTTATCATGTATATGTATGCGTTTAATGCTGTATTGCTTCACTTAAGATAAGGAGCAGTCAGCAGAGTAAGCGATGTAATGAAGTACTCTTGAAGTTATTTGTTAGATAGAAAATTGATATATTTTCAACTAATGATTATATCGTTGGTTTGAAAAGCACCCAAACTCACACCCTCACACTCTAGAACATTGTTTGGACGCCTTTATTATTTAGTTGCTAGGATTGTTTTTCTCGTCAGATGTGACTTTGACTCGTAAGAGGATGATTCGACTCAACTTTGACTTGAGCAGCATCCAGGCGACTCAACTTTGACTCAAGCGACATCCATGTGACTCAACTCTGACTCAACTCAACCCCTCTATTTGTCTTAAGTGACTCGACTCTGACTCAAGTTGAGTCCCTATTTTCTTAAGTGACTCAAACTCTGACTCAAGTTGAGTTGAGTCAGTTTTGAGTCAAATTTGACTCACCGACTCTGAGTCAAGCACAACCCTGCTCCAGAGGTCAAAAAGAAAGAAAAAACGTTTTTTTGCTAAATCGTTTTTGCTATTAACTTTTTACTTAATAAAGATAACGGAAAACTGTTTAAGCCATTGTGTTTATCTTGTCCAGGCGCTTTGAATGATATATATGATGACCTTGTTAAGTCAACTTAACAATTTGACCTAAGGTCAAGGTCAAGTGGTGACCCAAGTAGGGAATGTTGCATATGGGAAGACGTGTCTCGACGATACAAACACATTGATGTCTGTTTTAATTCTCTATCTTTATTATGTCGAGAGTTATGGACAAAAAAGTGGTGGTGACCTCGCATGACCTCAAATGACCCAATAGGGGTCACTGAACAAAACTTACACTTGGATCATCAAGAATATCCTATAATAACATGATCCAGACGTAATTGGACTAGTATCATGCATATCCTTGAAATAGGAAGCATTTGTATATTTCCCCATTGACTTATTATGGGGAGGTTACGAAATTGACCTGACCTTAGGTCACCGATATCAAAATTCCGAGATAAAAGAATTGTAAGTCCTGATGCCCTCATGACATCCTGTAAGTTTCAACCTGATCGGTGCAAAACTCTGGCTTTGGCACAACTGCAAACCTTTTTGGTGGTGGGTCACTTGACCTGGTCTGGTGACCTGACCTGAGATGACCCGATCACATTTTTGTTTTAAAGTGTGCGCAATTGATGTCCTAACAGGTGTATCAAAACCCGGCGGCGCTGCGCGTCGCCGTTTTTTCGCTATCTTTGAAAAACCTGAGGGGGGGGGGGGGCGGAAATCAACCCCCCTGCAGTGCGCGGGTTAATAACTCCGCGCACCTTGCAGTCAAAACCGCGAAATTTGGCATGTTAGTGTAGGGTCGCACTATGGTAGGCAAATTTTGCGTCGAACCATGATCACAATAGACTACAATTCTAATTATTTTTAATATGCCGTGAATATCATAACTTATATGCGCCACCCGGCTGCCACTGGACTGTCTTTTTGCTTTCGGGAGCCACTGGCTCGGAGGTCATGGGGTTCAGGGTCAGGGGTTTGATAGATATTTAGGAGGTCGGTGGTGCGATACAAGGCAACGTCACTAGCATGTTTTTTCTATTTTTTTCATAAACTCATTGCATCTAACTGTTATGGATGCTGGCCGATCCGGGGTGTCCGTAACTGTGCCAGGAGGACGGATCGCCCCGGAACCGGTGCAGTCACTGTCGCCGGCTCGTTGTGCGGGATAGTTGTTTGTGGACGGCTGGCCGACACGGATGCGGATGAAGTAGCTCATGTACTTGGCGTAATGGATGAAGTAGTTTTCCGAAAACTACCACGGTTTGCAAACTTTTGACGCATTTGGGCAGAACTTGAACGAAATTATTTGCATTTTTCATTTTCTAAATTTAGTGCGAAGCCTTTGAATGGATAGCTTTCCTAGGTCAGGAACCGGCATAAACAGTTCGAGTATCGAACGGAGGGAGGTCTTCCGTCAACTAGGGGGGGGGGGGGGGGGGAGGGGAATCTACGTATGAGCGGCCCGACCGTAGCCATGGTTTTCAGAAGCTTATTTCTTAGCAGCTATTCGGTCGAAGTGACTGAAAATTTGCACACGAAAACGTCCATGTCGTAAAACTATCCGCCGGTGATTCCTTTCAGCAAGCACAAAGTGTGCCTAAACAACAATTAGGGCAAATTAACGCCATAATATGCCCGTTTTTCTGCCACCGAAATTCCATTTAAATTCCTGTCAACTTCCCTGAAGAAAAGTACAAATATCGTCCATTCATTCTTCCCTTCCCTTCCTTCCATTCTTCCATTACACTGATACTTTTTCCAAATGCTTTTATGATATTGCAACTTGCAATATTTCCGAACAAAGTATGGATTTATGTCTCCAAAACTGGGGGAGGGGGGGGGGGGGCACAATCCCCCAGCCTGACCCCCCCCCCCCCCATGGCGACGCCCTTGGTACTAGCTATCCTAGTAATAGCTATCAAGGATTCATCTTAACCCATTTGTGACCGAGAATATCAGGAGATATATTTTTTGGTAACGATTGTAGCAATTGTAATTTCATTTTTTTTTTAAATAATGATTGCTAGATTTAGTTTAGAATGTGTTATCAGCTCCCAGAAGCACATTGCTCCCGTATCAATGGTTTCCGAACAGGAGTGCAGAGAGCAAGAGTTCCGGGCAAAAAGTTATGCTTCCAAATGGGAACATTGGTCACAAATGGGTTAACGTTTCTACAGATCGAAGCCCTTATGACCACAACACAATCGAAGGGAAATAGACGGAAGCTTTAACCCTACTCCTTGCGGGGAGGCAGATTCTGTCCCCCCTCGCGGTGGGGGTTTACTTGCCACTGTTGGTTACTTGCCACTCCCAAACCGTTGGGCCTAGCGTCTTGAAACTTTGTGAATATTCCTATAATTGATTTACACGTGTTGTGTCAAAATTTAAAAAAATCGGCCTAGCAGAGGCGGTGCTAGGCCTTTGGTTTTGGGAGGCAATCTCCACTCACCCCACTTTATATACCTACGTCTACAATTTGTTGACTTTGGAACTTGTCTTTTTTATATTAAAGACCTGTACATTTGATCAAGAACGTTTGTTCCATGAAAATCGGTCAAACCACATGACCACAATGACCTTTCAAAAACACCCAAAACTTTCCCATCGTTTTTCTCCCAGGCCCCACATTTTGTCAACAAAAATAAATTTTGGGGTCTATAAATAAATACATTTTTATGACAAGTCGAATGGTGTTTGTCCCATCGAAATCGACCGAGCAGTTCTCGAGATCTCTGGGGGGGGGGGGCAGAATCTGCCCCCCCCGCAGGTTAACGTAGTTCTGGCCGCCCGCAGGGAATAGGGTTAATTAAGGGATATATAATAGAAGGCAGCTTCCAATACAGTAAGAACTTGTGCCTAATAAGCCTGTGCATCAAAACTCAAGTTTACAACTGTGACTCTGCGGGTGTGTACGATGTGGCTCCTCCTCTGGTCCTGTGGGTTTCACCTGCTGTAATAGAAGCGGGTCGGTCGGATGCCGTCCGTGCTGTCCACCGTGAACGGCAGGAAGTAGGGTATGTTGAAGGCGACGCTGATGAAGAGGATAATCCAACAGACTCGCCATGCCGTCCTCCGGGTGCAATACCACCGCACCATACGGCCGTTGCTGAAAAAAATTGTAATAATTTGTGAAAGATACTTATGATCCAAGAAGTGACGCAATACAACTGTACATTCTGCAATGCAATTTGTAGTGATACGTTTGCAATACAAACATTCAGAAAACGTTGACTACAGGATGCGCAAGAAGCTCTGGTTCCTTCCACGTCTCGTGCATATAAAAGTCTCTATAACTTCAAAATAATTGTATCAAAA
This sequence comes from Chirona hameri, assembly GCA_036785665.1. Taxonomy (NCBI): domain Eukaryota; kingdom Metazoa; phylum Arthropoda; class Thecostraca; order Balanomorpha; family Balanidae; genus Chirona; species Chirona hameri. The sequence continues at coordinate 13,529 of JAXIVJ010013620.1, forward strand.
TGAAAACAAGTAACAACGCGCACCAGTAACAACCCATGCCACTTATCAACAACGCACTGCTCAATGTATCCACCCCCAGCCTTAACTCGCGCCCCGCTGGGAAAGGGGGGGGGGGGGCAGAAATCAGAATCTGCCCCCTCCCCCCCTCCCGGATTTTCTAAGTAACTTGAAAACTATGATAGATATCGACGTGACACTTTCAGTACCTTATGCTGCATCAATTCTACATCTTCTCACAAAATTGGAATAAAATTAATGGGGCACTTTGGGAGATAATGACGTTTTATTAGCGTCATGTCATGCCATTTTTGGTGGAAAAACGATATTTGTTTGACAAAATCGTAGACAATCGAGTTGTGCAGCAAATCGCAAATAAAACGTCAAAAGAAAGTAAATGACATTCCCTTCAAAATGGATATCTCAGATTTGTGCAATTTTGAGTTTTTGACCTCGAAATATAAAACTGTTTTTTTCGGGAAATTTTCAACAAAATCAAACTTGTCAAGAATATTCAAAACTGGAATATATATATTGGAGAACCAAGCATGGACGATACCAAAGCCAAATGTCCAAGCAATATCTTTATTTTTGACTGACTTATGGCTCCCTAAGTATAAGGAACTCATGACGTCATTTTGTCAAGTTGCGGTTTTTGGCTTTTAATGACTGGATACAGACAAATAAATGACACCACTGTATTTCTAAGACAAAACTGGTCTAGACACATATTTTTGTATTGAGATTAATCAATTTCAAATTTTGACCTTATGTGACTTGACCTTGACCAGAGGGCCATTTTATATAGGGTCTGGTTGTGAAAATAGCTGCTACTATCCAATTATACGTGTAAAATAACCCTTAAAACATGTGTCGCATGGCTTTCGTAGACCTCTTGCCAATAGTGACCTATTGTGGCCTGACCTTGACCTTAACCTTTGCTTACAGTTTCACTTTTGCTTATGCGGGATATGTATTATACCTTTGAGAGCACTTTCTGCGATAATAGTCGCAATCTAAGGCTTGGGATGTAAAGTATGGCCCATCAACTAAAAAAACTCGATTTTGACATTTGACCTGACCGTGACCTGACATGTGACCTTATTTTGAAAAATTTGCGTATGCATTAGATGCGTCTTATTGAGAGCTTTCAATTGCCGCCTTGCGCGTCTCGCTGCGATTATTGGTTCGGATGATAACGAGGGGGAGTGTTTGGCTGAAACCCCAGCGGGGCGCGGGTTAACGAATTCCACCACATAGGTCCTGAAGCTGTTTCAGGCAGGGGCGGTGGATAAGGGGGAAAGGGGCAGTTCCCCCTCAAGAAGTTGGGGAAACATATGATTTTGCCCCCCATACATTTGTAAGAGGGGGCCCATGCACGTAGCCAGGGGGGGGGGGCCCCCTGGAGGCCAGGATGACCCTTCTCGGCGCGCTGCGCGGGCCGAAAAGAGCCGACGAGACCGCACGAAGCGCGGTATAATGGGCTCTTTACCACGCGAAGCGTGGTCTTTAGAAAGTTTAGAGCACGTCATAGGCCCTTTAGAGCCACCAGGGCCCTCTCTGAAAGACCAGAGGGCCCCTTGGACGTTCAAAAGAGCCCTGTACATGTCAAAGGGGCTCCTGGCCAGACCGAAAGGGCTCCTGAGCCGGTCAGAGGACCCCCTGAACACGTCGAATGGGCCCCTAACCAGCACAGAGGGGCCCCTGGGTAAGTCAAGAGACCCCTGAGCATGTCGGCAGGGCGACAAAGCGGTCAGCGAAGTCTCTTGCCAGGTCATAGGGCCCCTGAGCAGGTTGGAGAGCTCCTGGACAGATCAGAGGGCCCCTGGAAGGTTAAGATGGCCCCTGTGCAGGCCAGAGGGCCCCCTGACCAGATCGAAAGGGCCCCTAGGTAGCCCCCCCCCCCCCACAAGGGCCCCTGAACATGCCGAATGGGCCCCTAGTTAGCACTGAGGGGCCCCAGGGCAGGTCGAAGAGCCATCGAGCATGTCGCAAGGCGACAAAGCAGCCAGCGCAGTCCCTTGTCAGGTAGGGAGGGCCCATTATAAGGATGGAGGGCCCCTGGAGATACCAGAGAGCTTCTGGAAAGTTCAAAGGGCCCTGTGCAGATCGGACTGGCCGCTGACCAGACCGAAAGGACCCCTGGGTGGGTAAGAAGGACCCCTGAACATGCCGAATTGGCCCCTAGCCAGCACGGAGGGCCCCAGGGCAGGTCGGATGGCCCCTTGAGCATGTCGGCAGGGCGACAAAGCAGCCAGCGCAGTCCGACCAGAAGAGTCGCTGGGTAGATCGTAGGGGCTCCTGGCAAGTCAGAGGGGCCCCTGGCTAGACCGAAAGGGTCTCTTGAATTAGGGAATAATTTTATTTAATTCTTAAATTTATATCACATCATTTTAATACCATAACGGTAGCCAAAGCAATTGTTGCTAAGAAAATACAAAGGTAATTATTTCTCTTTAAATTTAACTTAAAAAGGTGTAGAGATGTTCCAAGGGACCGATGATTTTGAGTATCCAAGTCCACCAAAGACAATGGGGTAGCAGATCTCCAGAACAAAAAAAACACCTCTAGTTATTATATAATCCATAACGGCACCGTTTTGGACCACGCCGGATCGAATGGTGAAGAAATCGCCCAGATCGGTCCCATAGTTTCGGAGCACGGGCTCGTCGGGAAATTTGCACTAAAAGTTTTGGTCCAATTTGGTCTTCTTAGAGTGGACCAATCTGTATAAAATCCAAAACGGCACCGTTTTGCACCACGAATGGTGAATGGTGAAATGGTGAAGATATCTTCTAGATAGGTCCCGTAGCTTCGGAGCATGGGCTCGTTGGCAACGGTTTTTGGTGGTTTTGGTCCAATTTGGTCCACTTAGAGTAGACCAATCTGTTTAAAATAATAAAAAAACGGCACCGTTTTGGATCACGCCGGATCGAATGGTGAAGAAATCGCCCAGATCGGCAAAATGGTTTCGGAGCATGGGCTCGTCGGCAAATTTGCACTTATAGTTTTGGTCCAATTTGGTACATTTAAGGTCAACCAAACTGTATAAAATCCAAAACTGCACCGTTTCAGACCACTCTGAATCGAATGGTGAAAACATCACTCAAATCGGTCCAATAGTTTCGGAGCATGGGCTCGTCTGCTAATCTGGTCGTTTTTTAGACACTCACGGCAGAAACTACCAGGGAAACTGCGGTTGGCGCATACATTCAGTGAAACTACAATAAAAAAAGAAGAGTTTATTCTCAGTACCATATCCTGAATGCTGTTTCAAAAGTAAGTAGTAGAAAAGAAAGGGAAAACTTCGATGTTGTGCAAAATCGTTTAATTGAAATCGTGGACGAAATGCGAATTCGGCAAACCGTTTAATTGGGTAAGTCAGGATAAAAAGTGTTATCCTGACATGCTCCAAAGTCAGAATAAATTCGGATCTGGACCGATCCCATTGAAATACACATCGTTTAATTTACCCTGACAAAAAGTCAGGATAAATGAAAAAAATATTTGCCAATCATGTTTATCCTGACAAAAAGTCAGGATAAACCCGAAAAATGAACACAAAATGAGTTGCTTCGGTATGCAAGTCTGAACAATTCGTCAAATTACAGCATATAAAGCAAGTTGCCATTGCATATAAAGTGAGTTCTGGCACAGCTTCTTCACGTGAGAACATTCAACGCCTATTCGCTTTCCTGCCTTGCATGTGCCCAAACTGCTCTCCAAACTGGTGTTCCTACACACGTACCGGTGGAGTAGGTTGAAGGAAGATTTTGATTGAGCTTTAACAACATTAACGGAATAGATTACACATAATGAATAGGAAGTTCGTCTCTCTGCGCCGAATCAGAATGAGACAATTTGCTGGTGGAAGTGGGACGCAGCTGCGTCCCGACAGTCGTATCAGTTAAGACACCTCACCGGCGTGCTGTGCGATCCTCTGGGAGCGGAGCCAAGGCGGCCGACATCATCAGCCGGTTTAACGTACATTTTTGCCTTTGCTTTTGCCAGTTAACCCCCCCCCCAGGCAATAACCTACCGGCTAGCTGGGATGGCAAAAAAATGTTTACCGCTTATCGATCGTGATCCGAAATACCTGCCGCTTCTGTTTGGACGCTGCCGGCCAGACGGCTTAATTTGCCGGGTAAACAGTTATGATCGTGCTGGATCTGAGGCCGTACGGCATACTTGGGAACGGGTATGGTGTTGCGTGCAGTTGTCAAACGGTCTGTTTAATGCCAGACCAGATGTTCGTTCACAAACACCTTCGTCCTCACGACTGCGAAGCCCGGCTTAGAGCTGAAGCTAGTACTGGTCTCGATAGTCGGCCATTTGTCTGGGTTCTGACTGAGTCGATTTAGGAAGTCCATGTTTATGAGATCTGTTCGATTTCAATCCAGCCAAAAGGCTCGTGTAGGATAACAAATAGGGAAATAATGGGATAATTTAGATATGCGCGCATTATAAATGCAAACTTCTTTGTATAGTTAGTATCATGCGTTTGACTGGCCAGCGAGCACATCAATATTGTGTGAACGCCTTTGGCTTATGTTGGAGAAACTTTTCTGGAATGTAAATCGAAATTGTATTCGATATCGAATGGTTCGAGTCTAGATCAGAGGCGATGAGACAGTTCAATTCCGAAGTTCCAACACTAATACGCAGTTTTGAAGCTGCACTGCCGAACCCTCGACAAGATAAATTACATAAATGTATGACATGATTCTGAGATGTGATACTCGTGACAGTGAAGCCTGTCTTGAAAGCAATGTATGGATAACATCCTTGGCCAGACAATATTTGTTTCATGATGGTAGAGCAAAATACCTTCAAAGAAACGGAAAACTTTCTCCATGCTAATGTAACTTGGCAGCTTCACCAGCGCTATGCCACCGAACAAAGCGTTAGCATGCGTAACGCAAGGACGGGATGACCGACCGTCGGCTGAGCCTGAACACACCGGCGGCTGTATATCTACCTGATGATGATGAGCCTGAACACACCGGCGGCTGTAGATCTACCTGATGATGATGAGCCTGAACACACCGGCGGCTGTATACCTGATGATGATCAGCCTGAACACACCGGCGGCTGTATATCTACCTGATGATGATGAGCCTGAACACACCGGCGGCTGTAGATCTACCTGATGATGATGAGCCTGAACACACCGGCGGCTGTATACCTGATGATGATCAGCCTGAACACACCGGCGGCTGTATATCTACCTGATGATGATGAGCCTGAACACACCGGCGGCTGTAGATCTACCTGATGATGATCAGCCTGAACACACCGGCGGCTGTATACCTGATGATGATCAGCCTGAACACACCGGCGGCTGTAGATCTACCTGATGATGATCAGCCTGAACACACCGGCGGCTGTATACCTGATGATGATCAGCCTGAACACACCGGCGGCTGTAGATCTACCTGATGATGATCAGCCTGAACACACCGGCGGCTGTATACCTGATGATGATCAGCCTGAACACACCGGCGGCTGTATACCTGATGATGATCAGCCTGAACACACCGGCGGCTGTATACCTGATGATGATCAGCCTGAACACACCGGCGGCTGTATACCTGATGATGATCAGCCTGAACACACCGGCGGCTGTATATCTACCTGATGATGATCAGCCTGAACACACCGGCGGCTGTATACCTGATGATGATCAGCCTGAACACACCGGCGGCTGTAGATCTACCTGATGATGATGAGCCTGAACACACCGGCGGCTGTAGATCTACCTGATGATGATCAGCCTGAACACACCGGCGGCTGTATATCTACCTGATGATGATCAGCCTGAACACACCGGCGGCTGTATATCTACCTGATGATGATGAGCCTGAACACACCGGCGGCTGTATACCTGATGATGATCAGCCTGAACACACCGGCGGCTGTAGATCTACCTGATGATGATCAGCCTGAACACACCGGCGGCTGTATACCTGATGATGATCAGCCTGAACACACCGGCGGCTGTATATCTACCTGATGTTGATGAGCCTGAACACACCGGCGGCTGTAGATCTACCTGATGATGATCAGCCTGAACACACCGGCGGCTGTATACCTGATGATGATGATGAGCCTGAACACACCGGCGGCTGTATATCTACCTGATGATGATGAGCCTGAACACACCGGCGGCTGTATACCTGATGATGATCAGCCTGAACACACCGGCGGCTGTAGATCTACCTGATGATGATGAGCCTGAACACACCGGCGGCTGTATATCTACCTGATGATGATCAGCCTGAACACACCGGCGGCTGTATATCTACCTGATGATGATGAGCCTGAACACACCGGCGGCTGTATACCTGATGATGATCAGCCTGAACACACCGGCGGCTGTATATCTACCTGATGATGATGAGCCTGAACAAACCGGCGGCTGTAGATCTACCTGATGATGATCAGCCTGGACACACCGGCGGCTGTATACCTGATGATGATCAGCCTGAACACACCGGCGGCTGTAGATCTACCTGATGATGATCAGCCTGAACACACCGGCGGCTGTATACCTGATGATGATCAGCCTGAACACACCGGCGGCTGTATATCTACCTGATGATGATGAGCCTGAACACACCGGCGGCTGTATATCTACCTGATGATGATCAGCCTGAACACACCGGCGGCTGTATATCTACCTGATGATGATCAGCCTGAACACACCGGCGGCTGTATATCTACCTGATGATGATGAGCCTGAACACACCGGCGGCTGTATACCTCATGATGATGAGCCTGAACACACCGGCGGCTGTATACCTGATGATGATCAGCCTGAACACACCGGCGGCTGTAGATCTACCTGATGATGATCAGCCTGAACACACCGGCGGCTGTATACCTGATGATGATGAGCCTGAACACACCGGCGGCTGTATATCTACCTGATGATGATGAGCCTGAACACACCGGCGGCTGTAGATCTACCTGATGATGATGAGCCTGAACACACCGGCGGCTGTATACCTGATGATGATCAGCCTGAACACACCGGCGGCTGTAGATCTACCTGATGATGATCAGCCTGAACACACCGGCGGTTGTAGATCTACCTGATGATGATCAGCCTGAACACACCGGCGGCTGTATACCTGATGATGATCAGCCTGAACACACCGGCGGCTGTATATCTACCTGATGATGGTGAGCCTGAACACACCGGCGGCTGTATACCTGATGATGATCAGCCTGAACACACCGGCGGCTGTATATCTACCTGATGATGGTGAGCCTGAACACACCGGCGGCTGTATACCTGATGATGATCAGCCTGAACACACCGGCGGCTGTATATCTACCTGATGATGGTGAGCCTGAACACACCGGCGGCTGTATACCTGATGATGATCAGCCTGAACACACCGGCGGCTGTATATCTACCTGATGATGGTGAGCCTGAACACACCGGCGGCTGTATACCTGATGATGATCAGCCTGAACACACCGGCGGCTGTAGATCTACCTGATGATGATCAGCCTGAACACACCGGCGGCTGTAGATCTACCTGATGATGATCAGCCTGAACACACCGGCGGCTGTAGATCTACCTGATGATGATGAGCCTGAACACACCGGCGGCTGTATACCTGATGATGATCAGCCTGAACACACCGGCGGCTGTATACCTGATGATGATCAGCCTGAACACACCGGCGGCTGTATACCTGATGATGATCAGCCTGAACACACCGGCGGCTGTATATCTACCTGATGATGATGAGCCTGAACACACCGGCGGCTGTATACCTGATGATGATCAGCCTGAGCACACCGGCGGCTGTAGATCTACCTGATGATGATGAGCCTGAACACACCGGCGGCTGTATATCTACCTGATGATGATGAGCCTGAACACACCGGCGGCTGTATACCTGATGATGATCAGCCTGAACACACCGGCGGCTGTATATCTACCTGATGATGATGAGCCTGAACACACCGGCGGCTGTATATCTACCTGATGATGATGAGCCTGAACACACCGGCGGCTGTATATCTACCTGATGATGATGAGCCTGAACACACCGGCGGCTGTATATCTACCTGATGATGATGAGCCTGAACACACCGGCGGCTGTATATCTACCTGATGATGATCAGCCTGAACACACCGGCGGCTGTATATCTACCTGATGATGATCAGCCTGAACACACCGGCGGCTGTATATCTACCTGATGATGAGCCTGAACACACCGGCGGCTGTATATCTACCTGATGATGATGAGCCTGAACACACCGGCGGCTGTATACCTGATGATGATCAGCCTGAACACACCGGCGGCTGTATATCTACCTGATGATGATGAGCCTGAACACACCGGCGGCTGTAGATCTACCTGATGATGATCAGCCTGAACACACCGGCGGCTGTAGATCTACCTGATGATGATCAGCCTGAACACACCGGCGGCTGTATATCTACCTGATGATGATGAGCCTGAACACACCGGCGGCTGTATACCTGATGATGATCAGCCTGAACACACCGGCGGCTGTAGATCTACCTGATGATGATGAGCCTGAACACACCGGCGGCTGTATATCTACCTGATGATGATCAGCCTGAACACACCGGCGGCTGTATATCTACCTGATGATGATGAGCCTGAACACACCGGCGGCTGTATACCTGATGATGATCAGCCTGAACACACCGGCGGCTGTAGATCTACCTGATGATGATCAGCCTGAACACACCGGCGGCTGTATATCTACCTGATGATGATCAGCCTGAACACACCGGCGGCTGTAGATCTACCTGATGATGATCAGCCTGAACACACCGGCGGCTGTATATCTACCTGATGATGATGAGCCTGAACACACCGGCGGCTGTATACCTGATGATGATCAGCCTGAACACACCGGCGGCTGTAGATCTACCTGATGATGATGAGCCTGAACACACCGGCGGCTGTAGATCTACCTGATGATGATCAGCCTGAGCACACCGGCGGCTGAAGCTCTACCTGATGATGATGAGGCGTTCCACGGTGACCAACTACCTGATGATGATGAGGTGCTCCACGGTGACCATGACGGCTACCTGATGGTGATGAGGCGCCCCACGGTGACCATGACGGCTACCTGATGATGATGAGGCGCCCCACGGTGACCAACTACCTGATGGTGATGAGTCGCTCCACGGCGATAAGCTACCTGATGGTGATGAGGCGCTCCACTGTGACCATGACGGTGGTGGCGATGGAGGCGGTGGTAGAGATGGCGCCGCCGCCCAGGTGCAGGTACACGTCAAACAGCTGCCACCACAGGCTCTCCGACGCCACGCCCTTGGCGATACCGCTGAACAGGACCAACAGACACGTGACCAGGTCCGCTATGGACAGGACTGAAACAACACAGCTACAAGTCAAACATGGGCGGCAGGCAGAGCTGAAACACTGGCATGGGTCAGATCAACAGACACGTGACCAGGTCCGCTATGGACAGGACTGAAACAACACAGCTACAAGTCAAACATGGGCGGCAGGCAGAACTGAAACACTGGCATGGGTCAGGTCAACAGACACGTGACCAGGTCCGCTATGGACAGGACTGAAACAACACAGCTACAAGTCAAACATGGGCGGCAGGCAGAACTGAAACACTGGCATGGGTCAGGTCAACAGACACGTGACCAGGTCCGCTATGGACAGGACTGAAACAACACAGCTACAAGTCAAACATGGGCGGCAGGCATAACTGAAACACTGGCATGGGTCAGGTCAACAGACACGTGACCAGGTCCGCTATGGACAGGACTGAAACAACACAGCTACAAGTCAAACATGGGCGGCAGGCAGAACTGAAACACCGGCATGGGTCAGGTCAACAGACACGTGACCAGGTCCGCTATGGACAGGACTGAAACAACACAGCTACAAGTCAAACGTGGGTGGCAGGCAGAACTGAAACATCGGCATGGGTCAGGTCAACAGACACGTGACCAGGTCCGCTATGGATAGGACTGAAACAACACAGCTACAAGTCAAACATGGGCGGCAGGCAGAACTGAAACACCGGCATGGGTCAGGTCAACAGACACGTGACCAGGTCCGCTATGGACAGGACTGAAACAACACAGCTACAAGTCAAACATGGGCGGCAGGCAGAACTGAAACACCGGCATGGGTCAGGTCAACAGACACGTGACCAGGTCCGCTATGGACAGGACTGAAACAACACAGCTACAAGTCAAACATGGGTGGCAGGCAGAACTGAAACACTGGCATGGGTCAGGTCAACAGACACGTGACCAGGTCCGCTATGGACAGGACTGAAACAACACAGCTACAAGTCAAACATGGGCGGCAGGCAGAACTGAAACACTGGCATGGGTCAGGTCAACAGACACGTGACCAGGTCCGCTATGGACAGGACTGAAACAACACAGCTACAAGTCAAACATGGGTGGCAGGCAGAACTGAAACACCGGCATGGGTCAGGTCAACAGACACGTGACCAGGTCCGCTATGGACAGGGCTGAAACAACACAGCTACAAGTCAAACATGGGCGGCAGGCAGAACTGAAACACCGGCATGGGTCAGGTCAACAGACACGTGCCCAGGTCCGCTATGGACAGGACTGAAACAACACAGCTACAAGTCAAATATGGGTGGCAGGCAGAACTGAAACACCGGCATGGGTCAGGTCAACAGACACGTGACCAGGTCCGCTATGGACAGGACTGAAACAACACAGCTACAAGTCAAACATGGGCGGCAGGCAGAACTGAAACACCGGCATGGGTCCTGAATGGAGGAAATCGGCCAGCCGTATCACTCGAGTGGTTACGTATGTATTTTATTTTGAAAATGAGCATAGTTGTGCACGTATCTGTCTCGTCTCGTTGTGCACGTATCTGCACGTAGTTGTGCACGTATCTGTTTCTCGTCTGCCTACATGCGAAGTAGACGTAGATGGAGTGTTTCATGTGTTGGCGGCCGTGTGTGAGGACCAGCAGGTTGAGCGTGTTGCCGAGCACGCCCAGTGCCGAGATGACCGGGATGACCACGCTGTAGCCGATCAGGTAGCCGGCCGCCGTGTGTCTGTGCTGCGACTGGGGGAGCGGGGCCGTCGCCGCCGCCGCCAGGTACCCCGCCGGGCCTGCCGCCATCGCCGCCTGAAGAGGGAACGGGTCAGACGCGGGGCTGACGAGGGGCAGGGGGTCAGACGCGAGACACAGGGGGTCAGACGCGGGGCTGACGAGGGGCAGGGGGTCAGACGCGAGACACAGGGGAACAGACGCGAGACAGAGGGGGTCAGACGCGAGACACAGGGGGTCAGACGCGAGACACGGGGTCAGACGCGAGACACAGGGGGTCAGACGCGATACAGGGGGTCAGACGTGAGACACAGGGGATCAGACGCGAGACACAGGGTGTCGGACGCGATACAGGGGGTCAGACGCGAGACACAGGGGGTCAGACGCGAGACACAGGGGGTCAGACGCGAGACACAGGGGGTCAGACGCGATACAGGGGGTCAGACGTGAGACACAGGGGGTCAGACGCGAGACACAGGGTGTCAGACGCGATACAGGGGGTCAGACGTGAGACACAGGGGGTCAGACGCGAGACACAGGGTGTCAGACGCGATACAGGGGGTCAGACGCGAGACACAGGGGGTCAGACGCGAGACACAGGGGGTCAGACGCGAGACACAGGGTGTCAGACGCGATACAGGGGGTCAGACGCGAGACACAGGGGGTCAGACGCGAGACACAGGGGGTCAGACGCGAGACACAGGGGGTCAGACGCGAGACACAGGGGGTCAGACGCGAGACACAGGGGGTCAGACGCGATACAGGGGGTCAGACGTGAGACACAGGGGATCAGACGCGAGACACAGGGTGTCAGACGCGATACAGGGGGTCAGACGTGAGACACAGGGGGTCAGACGCGAGACACAGGGTGTCAGACGCGATACAGGGGGTCAGCCGCGGGGCTGACGAGGGGCAGGGGGTCAGACGCGAGGCACAGGGGGTCAGACGCGGGGCTGACGAAGGGCAGGGGTCAGACGCGAGACACAGGGGGTCAGACGCGAGACGCAGGGGGTCAGATGCGGGGCTGACGAGGGGCAGGGGGTCAGACGCGAGACACAGGGGAACAGACGCGAGACACAGGGGGTCAGACGCGAGACACAGGGGGTCAGACGCGAGACACAGGGGGTCAGACGCGAGACACAGGGGGTCAGACGCGAGACACGGGGTCAGACGCGAGACACAGGGGGTCAGACGTGAGACACAGGGGATCAGACGCGAGACACAGGGGGTCAGACGCGAGACACAGGGGGCAGACGCGAGACACAGGGTGTCAGACGCGAGACACAGGGGGTCAGACGCGGGGCTGACGAGGGGAAGGGGGTCAGACGCGAGACACAGGGGGTCAGACGCGGGGCTGACGAGGGGCAGGGGGCAGACGCGAGACACAGGGGGTCAGACGCGGGGCTGACGAGGGGCAGGGGGTCAGACGCGAGACACAGGGGAACAGACGCGAGACACAGGGGGTCAGACGCGAGACACAGGGGGTCAGACGCGAGACACAGGGGTCAGACGTGATACACAGGGGGTCAGACGCAAGACACAGGGGGTCAGACGCGAGACACAGGGGGTCAGACGTGAGACACAGGGGGTCAGACGCGAGACACAGGGGGTCAGACGCGAGACACAGGGGGTCAGACGCGAGACACAGGGGGTCAGACGTGAGACACAGGGGGTCAGACGCGAGACACAGGGGGTCAGACGTGAGACACAGGGGGTCAGACGCGAGACACAGGGGGTCAGACGCGAGACACAGGGGGTCAGACGCGAGACACAGGGTGTCAGACACGAGACACATGGGGTCAGACGCGAGACACAGGGGGTCAGACGTGAGACACAGGGGGTCAGACGCGAGACACAGGGGGTCAGACGCGAGACACAGGGGGTCAGACGCGAGACACAGGGGGTCAGACGCGAGACACAGGGGGTCAGACGCGAGACACAGGGGGTCAGACGCGAGACACAGGGGGTCAGACGCGAGACACAGGGGGTCAGACGTGATACACAGGGGGTCAGACGCGAGACACAGGGGGTCAGACGCGAGGCACAGGGGTCAGACGCGAGACACAGGGGTCAGACGCGAGACACAGGGGGTCAGACGCGAGACACAGGGGGTCAGACGCGAGACACAGGGGTCAGACGCGAGACACAGGGGGTCAGACGTGAGACACAGGGGGTCAGACGCGAGACACAGGGGGTCAGACGCGAGACACAGGGGGTCAGACGTGAGACACAGGGGGTCAGGCGCGAGACACAAGGAAGGGGTCAGACGCGAGACACAGGGGGTCAGACGCGGGGCTGAGCAAACTGAGGGATTTAACAACAAATATTAAAATGAAGCACAATTTACTGAAAATATTCGGTATCCTACGTATGAGATAATGCAGTTACCACTAGAGCCCTTCATGGGACATTTTTTTCAGCCCCCCTCCCGTTCCAGCCCATTCTGCCAGACCCAAACCCGTTCCAATCCGAATTAATAATTGATGGGGCTCCCATTCCCACCCGTTTCAGCATATTTCCCTTTTTGTGGTGCTAAAAAAAGATATGGTCTATCCCAAACCCGTTCCAACCCGTTACATTTGCCAAAATGGCCCCATTCCCAGCCATTTCCATCCCGTTCCATGGGTTTCATGGGGATTCCCATTCCATGAAGGGCTCTAGTTACCACTACTAGCCTCTAAACAAATGCAAGAGGTCGATAAACGGCGAGAAGGTTAAATTCCTTCTGTGACAAAGCCTTGTTTGACCATACCTACCTATTCATTGATCTGATGATCAACCAACCAAGCGAGCAAGTGAAAGTTTGTTATTTTCTCCGTTACACAGCATTCGGTTCAACGCGTGGGTATCCTCAGGCCATTTTAATTCTTCACTCTTGACAACCTTTCAGAAGCGAAGTTCTAAAGATGCACGAATTCAATCCTATGTACAGGGACCCGCAGTTGCTATGGTACACACTAAGGTCCGGCTTATTTTCTCCCCTAGCGTATGTTTGACGGCGAATTAAGAAACGACCATATATACATTCAAACCGCATTACTGAGAGCAGTGACGTATTTATAAATCAGTCAAGGGGGGGGGGGGGGGGGGCTGGGGGGACCAAGCCCTCAAGAGGGCGCCAAACCCCCACATGAGGCCGCCGTCAGCGAAGAGTGTTGTTGAACAGGAAGCGTGGGTGGGGGGGGGGGGGGGGGTTAAATTATAAAAATAGCCAAATAAAAAAGTTAATAAAAATACATTATCAATCAATCGATAACTTAAACTAACGGTTCTTTCCACTTGATGATATTCTTGAATATTTTTTCACCGTGGAAGTCGTGGAATTGACCAGGATTTGTACGCAAATAAAACACAAACTTAGAAATTAAAAGACACACCAAAATAAAAATTATGGCAATAAAGAGGCACTCATGTTTTGATTTCATTCATGAATGGGCTAGAGTAAAACTGAGGAATGCTCGCGATAAAGCACAGCACCTCAGTTAAAGAAGTGGATGGGAAACAGACAATTTTGCAACCGGTCCAACCGAAATCCACCCACCCCGTTCCCCGGCTTCATAAAATAAACCCTGACCTTTTCCCCGGTCTGCCGACATCCCAGGGGCCAGGCATGCGGAACTCCACCCTGCCCCGCGCACAGGCTTGTCCAAATCAGCCCTGTCTCCACCCATGAGGTCTGCTGAAATTCACCCTGCTCCTGTTCTCTCTAGCCTCCAAAAATGCACCCAGCGGCACCTGACCTGTGGGTGGCACCTTGCCTGAGGGCGGCACCTGACCAGAGGGCAGCACCTGGTCTAAGGGCAGCACCTTGCCTGAGGGCGGCACCTGACCAGAAGGCAGCACCTGGTCTAAGGGCAGCACCTTGCCTGAGGGCGGCACCTGACCAGAGGGCAGCACCTGGTCTAAGGGCAGCACCTCGTCTGACGACGGCACCTGGTCTGAGGACATCACCTGGTATGGTCTGAGGCGGCCGGCGGCACCTAGCCTGCGAGCGGCACCTAACCTGCGGGCGGCACCTCATTTGAGGACGGCACCTAGGCCACTCCAGGCCGCTCTCTTTAGCCGCCCCTCTAAAAGGAAGGTCGCCTACCGGCATTCCAGGCGCCCTACTACGCGGGCCAGAGGCTTGAGGGCGGCACCTGGTCTGAGGGCGGTACCTGGTCTGAGGGCGGCACCTGGCTTGAGGGCGGCACCTGGCTTGAGGGCGGCACTTGACCTGAGGGCGGTACCTGGGGTGAAGACGGCACCAGGCCTGAAGGCAGCATCTAGTCTGAGGGCGGCACCTGGCCTGAGGGCGGTACCTGGTCTGAGGGCGGCACCTGGCCTGAGGGCGGCACCTGGTCTGAGGGCGGCACCTGGCCTGAGGGCGGTACCTGGTCTGAGGGCGGTACCTGGTCTGAGGGCGGTACCTGGTCTGAGGGCGGCACCTGGCTTGAGGGCGGCACTTGACCTTACCCCCTCTAAATACGCCCCTGGGGCTGGTCCCCGAGTACCCCTCGCCACCCCTCCCCCAAACCCTTCCCCCACGCTCAAGGTTTTGTGGCGACGCCACTGCCCCCAAAGGCACCCTCCGATACACCTCTGAAGGCACCCTCCCACACACCCCCAAGGCACCGTCCGATACATTTCCATGGACGCCCTCCCACATACCTACAAAGGCGCCCTCCGATGCACCTCTGAAGGCGCCCTCCCACATACCTCCGAAGGCGCCCTCCAATACATATCCGAGGGCGCCCTCCAAAATAGCTCCAGAGGCGCCCCGGCCTCACATTCAGCGAAGGGCGCCTTTGGATGTATGTTGGGAGGGCGCCATCCGGCCTAGAATAGATGTATCTGAGGGTGCTTTTGGACTATGTGGGAAGGCGCCTTCAGAGGTGTATCGGATGGCGCCCTCGTAAATGTATTGGAGGACGCCTCCGAAAGTGTATTCGAGGGCGCCTTTGAAGGTATGTGGGAGGGCGCCATCGGAGATGTATCGGAGGGCGCCTTTGGAGCCTGTAGGCATGTGTGAGGGCACCTTCAAAGTTCAAAGGTGCATCGGTGGGCGCCTTTGGTGGTATGCAGGAGGGTGCCTTCATATATGTATCGGAGGGTACCTTTGGAGGTATATGGGAGGGCGCCTTTGGATGTATGTTTGAGGACGCCTTCACAGGTGTTAGTGTATGTGTATCAAAGGGCGCCTTTGAAGGCATGTGGAAAAGCATTTTCAAAGGTGTATTGGAGGTCGCCTTTGGAGCTATGTAGGAGGGCACCTTCAAATGTGTATCGGAGCGCGCCTTACATTCAGTGGAACGCGCCTCATATTCAGCCGGAGCGCGCCTCACATTCAGCGAAGGGCGCCTTGCGCCATTCACTGAATGTGCAACGCATTTCATGAACCAAAGGCGCCTTCGGCGTCTTCGGTGCGTGAGGGCGCCTTCGGTGCGTGAGGGCGCCTTCGGCGCCCAAGGGGGGACCATGGTGCAGTGCCCCCTAAATACGCCCCTGACTGAGAGCTTCAAATTTATATATTGACGCATTGGTTCACCTTATCCATGGGCTGTTAAGCAAAAATCTGTTTTTAGCGCAAACACGGATTTTTGCTTAAAGTCAGCCAATGGATAAGGTGAGCCAATGCGTCAATATATCAATTTGAAGCTCTCAGTAATGTGGTTTGAATGCATATATGGTCGTTTCTTAATTCGCCGTCAAACATACGCTAGAAGAGACAGAAGCCGGACCATAGTGTGTACCATAGCAACTGCGGGGGGGCGGGGGGGGGGGGGGGGCGTACATACATACAGTCGGTCTAATCAAGATCTTCCCTTGCCACCACGTGGCGCCACGGTCGCGATAGGTATGGCAAAGGTGGTTTCCCCACCGTAGGTTGTTACCCAGTGTGGCTGTCTGACCGTAGGTTGTTACCCAGTGTGGCTGTCTGACGTGACCTGGGGATGGCAGATCCCTTTTGATCCTCCCGACTGCCAGTCCTCCATCCTTTGTCACGCCCACGTTACCCCGGGTCTGGTGGTCGCTGGCACCGGGCATGTGGTGGCCTCGAGCTGCCCCCCGGGAGTGGTGGCCGTCTGCATGGCGTGGGCTCTCCTCGCAGCTTCGCGCTGCGGGGAAGGGCCTGTCCATGGGCGGTTGCCAGGTCGGCGTCCATTTTGACCCACTTTACCCCTTCTCCTTCATCCCATGGCTGCGCAATGGTCCAAGTAGACCGAAGCGGCCTTATCCTAACCAAACCAAAACCTGGGGATGGGGAGGAGAGGTAGGAAGTGCGTGTGGTGTGGGTAGGGAATGTGCTGCGACCTGGGTGGTGGTCGGGACTGTTTGTCCCGAGGGTCAAGAGGTCAGCTATCCAGAGCCAGCGGAGATCCAACATTGCAGACTGAATAGCAGTGCTCCGCGTGCCAGAGAGAATGGCTCAGTTGGTATAGCCGTCGATTCCTGGCGTATCTTTACGATTCCTGGCGTAGCTTGACGGTGGGTTGGAACCGCGCTGACACCGAGTGCTTTTACGTGTTTTTTTATTTTATAAAATCATAGCACGCGTCACGCTTGGAGCAGAATCCCGAAATTACAAATACAAACGTTCACGAATCCACCTGATGATTCTACGCGAAAAAAATACAAATGCATTACGCCTAAGGCGCACTGATATGCTCGCGTCATGCTACTCCATGCTTCACGCTCTGCCAACACACCCGGGGCGGGATTATGCCCGTTAAAACCCACCGTTGACCGGGGGAGTGGGGGGGGGGGGGAGGGGGACAATATTGTCCCCTCCCCCTGTCGAATATTCGCGATAACTTAAAACTGTTCAAGATATCAACCTGAAACTTTCAGTACCTTCTTCCACTTCAATTCTGCGTCGGATAAAAAATCAAGGTATTTCGTCTATTTTGTTTTTAGATATACCCCGTTTTGTGACGTCACTTTACGCGCATTTAGCGATAAAATCACTGAAAATTTAAGCAGAGCTGTAAAATGGCGACATTTAAAGATAAACTAAAACCAAAAAAGAAAAATATAGGAAATTGAATGTTCTATCAAACTGCTATCTCGAAATTTTGAGCTTTGTGGTTTTTAACCCCCCATTTTTTTTAGGGGGGGATGCCCTCAAAATCAAATTTTTCAACATTAAACAAAATATATGTTGGAAAACCACATATGCACAATACTCAAACCAGCAGTGTCGATTTGTCAAAATGATTGGGGGCGAACAGGGGGCCTAGTCAGCGCCATAGGGGGCCTATATCCAAGGGGGCCTAGTCAGCGCCACGGTTTTACCAAAACGACTGAAATCGGACAAAAAATAACACATTTCATGATTATAAAATAAAATGTAAGGAATACGTACACCCAGTTTGTTTTAAATCAGTTCTTAACGCAAAAATAAAGCCACACAAGTTTTTGGTCTTGTGTCGGACAGCGCCCCTAAACCAAAGTTTGTCCGATCCTCCGACCGACCAATGGCTTTCAGAATGGCCGAGAATCTCAGAATCTCAAACTGGCACGGCCGAGCCTGGCAATGGCCCTCTTGGATAAGCCTAGGGAATTATCAGGCATTGCATAGGCCCTCTCATCAGGTCTCATCAGGCCATCAGGCCTGCAGGCATTTTTTTATAATCTCAGGCCTCGTAAGGACTCTCTCAGACTAACATATAGGTAAAGCCTTCCCACACCTGGCAAGGGGCCTCTCAGACCGGACGATGGCCCTCTCAGGTCGATCGATGATCCTCTCAAAGAAGCGGATGTTCATTGTTCCTCTCTTACCGACTTAACGGGATGTTACCACCTCCGGAGGATTTCTAAAAAGCATCTTAAATGAATGGTGGGATCAACAATCGTGTATGCTCAAGCTCAAACTTGCTCCTGCAGCACCTACAGCAGGGTATCGGCATTTTTTTTTGTAATTATTATTTCTGACACCAAAACGTTGGTCCCAGCTGTGCTCAGTACTAGATTCATGATGTCCGCTCTCATCCAGTTTGGCTGTGAATTGTGAAATTGGCGCCCGCCCAAAGCCGAAGCGTCCGAATTCGCGGAGACTTGACCTTGAAAAGTCTATCTGTGTTATACGGTATTGGTCACAAATCTCCTACGTCCCCAAAGTCGAGTCATAGCCATTCTTGCTGTTTTATTCATGTTTTATTATGAAAGAGACTATGGTTGTTGAAAATATAATTAACTGTATACGCATTTTAATTTTAAAGTGCACTGACGGAATGGTGATGTTGAGTTTGCAATATTCAAAAGTAAATCATAGTCCGCAAAGAAGTGATTATAAATAGTGATGAGGAGACTCCAATTTTACGAATGTGTGCCAATCATGAGTGGTGCAAATTTATTTTTTTATCTAATGGGGGGAGTTTCGGGAACCAAATTTTGCAGGTGAAATCGGACACGCTTAATCTACTGATACACACCAAAAACTCCATATTGGCCTGCGATGTGGCAATATCCTTTTAACCCGGCAGTCACTGGGGTATATTCTGTAACACGACTCACTGGGGGGTTAGCCCCCCTGGTATCTTCAGAGCCAATGATCGCAGCGGGACGCGCAAGGCGGCATTCGTAAGCGCTCAATGATATAAGCCTAACGCAAACTTACAAATTTCAAATTAAGGTCACATGTCAGGTGACCTTAAAAGTAAAACGTCAAAATCGAGGTATTTGAGTTTATGGACAATACTTGCCATCCATGGCCTTCGATTGCGCCTATAATCACCCAAAGTGCTGTCAAAGATATGATACATATCCCACATGAGCTAAAGTGAGATTGTTGGAAAAGATCAAGGTCAAGGTCAGGTCACAAAAGGTCACTACACACACAATATCTACGAAAGTCATGCAACACATGTTTCATGGATGCTTTTGCGCGTAGAATTCGATAGTGGCAGTCATTTTACCACTTGACTTAATTTACGTGAAGTTAGTGTCAAGTTCAGGTCAAGTTCAGGTCACTGAAGGTCAAAATTTGAAATTGATAAATCGAAATGAAAAAAACATGTTTCTATATCAGTTTTATCTTAAAAAAAACAGTGCTGGCATTTATTTGTCTGTATCCAGTCAATACAAGC
This sequence comes from Chirona hameri, assembly GCA_036785665.1. Classification (NCBI taxonomy): domain Eukaryota; kingdom Metazoa; phylum Arthropoda; class Thecostraca; order Balanomorpha; family Balanidae; genus Chirona; species Chirona hameri. The sequence continues at coordinate 33,683 of JAXIVJ010013620.1, forward strand.
CAAAAAACGTAATTTCAAAATATGACGTCATGATTTACCCATACTTTATATGCCATGAGTCAAAAAAGATGATATCATTTTGAAATTTGGTATGGTAGTTGCCCATATGTCGTTATCTGACATATATTCCGTTTTTTTCTCGATATCTTTGAAAAAAAATGATTTTGTGAGCATTTTAAAAAAAAGTGTATTTTTTTTTTGGTCAAAAACCAAAATTTTCGAAATTTCGAGATAGCTAGTTTGTTGCCCTTCCAATTTTCTACCTTTGAGGCGTTTTTTTTATTGCATTTTGCTTCAAATGCAGCATTTGTACGGCCTGGCAAAGTTTAGCCGATTTTTGTGTCAAAATCGTGGTTTAGTGACGTCATTAAATTCAATATATCTATAAAAAAAAAATCTGACGATTTTTTTACATTTTTCTCAAAAGGTGTAAAAATTATGCCAGGAAAGGTACTGAAAGTTTGGCGTCGATATCTGCATTAGTTATTGAGATATTCCTAATATTCCTAAGGGGGGGGGGGGGGGTGGAGGGAGGCTAACAAAATACCCCCCTGTGACTCGCGGGTTAAAGGGAAAAGGTCACCTTGAAAGTTGTCTTGAAATCTGGCTATACGGGGTATTTCGAGCTGGAAAAAACGAACATGGCATTTGTTTGGACGATAGATGGATATCCGTCGAAGAGTTTCGAGTTTGGTGCCCCGATCGGGGCACGAAACAGCCGAACAGCGTCTTCTAAAACGAACAGCGTCTTCTTTTCGAACAGCGTCTTCTTTTAGAAGAAGCTGTTTCGTGCCCAGATCTACTACCACGACACTAGTCCTGTGTCAACATTACTTAGCGTAGCGAGGTAATTCTTTCACCACAACCCGTTTTTCGATCTGCTCTACAAACCTGCTAGCTCAGTTCAAAACCCCTTGTTAAAGGTGAACTATCTCCTTTAAAGGGACTTATCCCACCTTAACATTATATTTGAGTTGAGATAGCCATTTTGATGGCTTGGCATTGCAATGTATGGTAGCAGTTAAAACAACCACAATGATCTAATCAAAAGGATATTCGCGTTTTATTTTGACATCTGTATAAAATAAGGCCCATGTGTATTTGAATAGGGATCTAAAACGACAGCGTTGTCTCTCCCTTTAACCCGCGAGTTACTGGAGGGGGCTATTTTTTTACTCCCCCTCCCGTTATTTTGCAATAACTCTTAAACGAACACCGGTATCGTCACTAAACTTACAGTACCTTCTCTCACATCAATTCTACACATGTTAGCAAACGGAAAAATATGAGGCTATGATAGGTCAACCGGGAATGACGTCAGAGTGACGTCATGTTCTTCGGTTTTTGTTGCAAAATAATGGTTTGCGGAAAACGCTGTCAAAGGTACGATATTTGAGATAAACTAAATTGTTTTAAATAAAATTACTAACAATAGACCGGGCTATCAAACTGCTATCTTGGATTTTGAGTTTTTTGAAATTCAAAATTTTGAGAAATCCAAATACATTTTTTTTAAAACAAAATTTTCAAGAAAAAATCAGAATTATCCAAAAACTGGAATATATGTGATCGAGACGTATGCTGTGCATATGTGTACCAAATTTAAAGTCGATATCTTTATCAATGACCGAGTTATGATCTTTAACTGACAAAAATCGACCACTTCTCACAGCATTACTATGTATAAAAAACGCATTTCCATTTTTGCTTTTTACTTCTATTTATATGGAACAAACAATGTTCTAAGGTCATTTTTTCGCGTTCTAGACAAAACAAAAACCCATAAACATGTGTTACAACGCCTAATGACCGTAATCTGCAGTTTGACCTCATGACCTCGGATGACCTTGACCTGACCCAAGGTCATAAACAGCTTATAAAGGTACTTAGAAGTGTCAGACACACGAATCACACCGATTTATCGACAGCTTATGCGTTTAATATCGCAATTTTGCGCGACAATTCCATCCATCGAGACCTTTTGACACGGTCAAACATTTTGTACTTGACCTGACCTGTGACGTCATCGGTGACCCTGAGGTCAACAATATTATGTTTCCCTCGATAAATTTCCCAGGGCTATCGAATGCCGTTTGAATTTTTACATTCGGTCCAGTAATTCCGGAGGTCAGAGGGGGGGGGGGGGGGGGGCTAAAAATAGCCCCCCCCCAGTAAGTCGTGTTATGAAATATACCCCAGTAACTCGCGGGTTAACACGCGCCCTGGAGGGGGGGGGGGGGGGGGATCCGCCCACCTCTAAGGTGTTCCAAGGATAGTGGCAAAACGGCGGCTCGCAGCGCCGCCGTTTTTTGCATACCTTTTCGTAAATCAACTACCCACATATCTGCACTTCTTTATCTCGGGTCATCTCAGGTCACCAGACCAGGACATGGGGCCCCACTTCTCCAAAACGTTTGCAGTCGTACCACAGCCACAGTTTTTGACCGATCGGTTTTAAAATTGCAGTATTTCATAAGGTCATAGGTACCAACAATTTTTTCATCTCGGACTTCTGATATCGGGGACTTAAGTTCGGGTCAATTTCATGACTTCCATATTATAAGTCAATGGGGAAATATTTGAATGCTTCCTATTCCGAGGATACTCATGATATCAGTCAAATTCCTTATGTATCATTTTATCATGGGCCATTATTAATGATCGAGGTGCAATTCTCGTTCAGTGGTCTACAGGGTCAGCCGAGGTCATCTGAGGTCACCAACACCTTTTGTCAATAACTCTCGACCGAATGAAGATAGAGAAGTGAAACCGGTACCAATGTGTTTGCTCGTCGAGAAACGTCTCCCAATATGCAACATGACCTACTTGGGTGACCACTTGACCTTGACATGAGGTCAGATTTATAACTTGATCGTAACTGATCATTATGAATATGATTAGAAGCGGCATGACGAGACAAACATGATGGCGTCAAACTTATTGCCTTATCTTTATTAGGTAAACAGTTATGTGCGAAACCCTGC